>OX101793.1:21647075-21864899 GCA_944452715.1 Ophion slaviceki | reverse complement strand
GGCAATATGCAATGTTCTTTGGATAAAAGTGAGCAATGCAAATTCACAGTCGTTCTCGCAGATCGAATCGGCGAGTCGATCGTTGTTTCTTCTCTTTTTTTTCTCTCTCTCTCTCTCTTTCTCTCTCTCGTTTTCTCAGTCACTCTCCTTAGACCGTTGGAAATTCTCGTAATTCATAACGTCATAAGTCAAAAAAATGAATACACAGTCCGCCCTTTGTTTCTTCGGGGTATGGGAGAGGGAGCAATTTCTCTCGTCGTTTTGTTAGGTTGGGCCGGGATTGAGGGAGAAATAAAAGAGAGTGGGAGAGAGAGAGAGAGAGAGAGAGAGAGAGAGAGAGAGAGAATGAGAGAGAGAGAATGAGAGAGAGAGAATGAGAGAGAGAGAATGAGAGAGAGAGAGAATGAGAGAGAGAATGAGAGAGAGAGAATGAGAGAGAGAATGAGAGAGAGAGAATGAGAGAGAGAGAATGAGGGAGAGAGAACGAGAGAGAGAGAATGAGAGAGAGAGAATGAGAGAGAGAATGAGAGAGAGAGAATGAGAGAGAGAGAATGAGAGAGAGAGAATGAGAGAGAGAGAATGAGAGAGAGAGAATGAGAGAGAGAGAATGAGAGAGAGAGAATGAGAGAGAGAGAATGAGAGAGAGAGAGAATGAGGGAGAGAGAATGAGAGAGAGAGAATGAGAGAGAGAGAATGAGAGAGAGAGGATGAGAGAGAGAATGAGAGAGAGAATGAGAGAGAGAATGAGAGAGAGAATGAGAGAGAGAATGAGAGAGAGAGAGAGAATGAGAGAGAGAGAATGAGAGAGAGAGAATGAGAGAGAGAGAATGAGAGAGAGAGAATGAGAGAGAGAGAATGAGAGAGAGAGAATGAGAGAGAGAGAATGAGAGAGAGAATGAGAGAGAGAGAATGAGAGAGAGAGAATGAGAGAGAGAGAGAATGAGAGAGAGAGAATGAGAGAGAGAGAATGAGAGAGAGAGAATGAGAGAGAGAGAATGAGAGAGAGAGAGAATGAGAGAGAGAGAATGAGAGAGAGAGAGAATGAGAGAGAGAGAGAGAGAGAGAGAGAGAGAGAGAGAGAGAATGTGTTAAACAGTGGAGGATGTAAAGAGCGGCCTCGATTACCTGGAGAACGTTTGTCCGAGAGAGAAGAGGGTATGGGAGGTATTGCAAGAGGATAAATGCACACATATACAAGATCCGTTTGGTGCTCAGTGGACTTGTTCGTTCAGCGGTTTAATCGGTTATTTGCACAGGGTACACAAGCGCGAGCCGCCGCGAGAGAGCGTGTTCGGATGAGCGATGATCGGCGTGCACGCCTCTCTCCTTTTGCTAGATCTCCACCGGGAGGAGAGCGAAAGAGAGAGAGAGAGAGAGAGAGAGAGAGAGAGAGAGAGAGAGGGAGAGAGAGAGATGAGGAAGAAGAGTTATTAGCCCTTTTGCGATGACAAAGCAGATAAGTCGGCTCTCTCTCTCTCTCTTTCTCTCACCCTTGCTCTATCCTTTCCTCCGTCTTTCGCCTCTCTCCGTTTTTGTATGTATAAACACTCGGCGCGGGCCCGTTGATGGCTACGCGCGAAGGGGATTAATTGTCCGCAGGGCGAGAGGAAGTATAACGAGAGGACCTCTCAACCGCGTAGATTTGAATCGGCCGAACGCGAAAACCATTATTTTTTTGGTACCCCGATACGTTTTTTTTCCGCCAGGCATCCACCAAAATCATTTTCAACGTCCGGGGGTTGATGAATTTTCGTTTTTTATTTCGCTTCAACAACGAGGAGGCTTCGTTCGCGGATTGGAACCGGCCAAAGGCTCGATTAATCATTTTGTTTCCAATTAAAAAATAAATTATTTCTTCGCGCGATAAAATACTAGGATGAAAAGTGACTACTCGTTCCTGCAACTCGATGCAACTTCCTCCCGAAGGACCACAAACGCCACCCTCCACCCCCCAGTACAAATTCAAAAATACCAAGCGGAAAAGTCGTTTTATTCTGCCTTTTCTCAAAAGCTCGCATGTTCAACATTCTATTCCTGCTTTCGAATCTTGTTGTGCACGACGCAGAGTCCCGGTCTTCCATAAATCGCCTATCCATGTTTAATGCAAAAGACCGAAGCCGCCGTTCGGATATATCCTCGGACTGGCAGCGGAAGAGACGAGGAGGAGGAGGAGCGAACTTTTCCGTCAAACCTTTCAGACAGGGCGAAAACGCCAAGAACGGAACATCGCACGGAGCAGAGCAACGGCTGCGCTTCCGAAGGCAGCGAGGAAAAAGGTCCGGAGAAACAAGAGAATGCTTTTGCATCGCAGTATCTTAAACCTCTAGCTACCCCCACCCCCTCGCGCCAACCCATCTATCAAAAAACGCCAGAAGCTTGTACGTGTGTAGGTATATACAAAAGAGCCAAAAGCGGAAGACAAGATGGAAACAAAAATGGTCTCTCGCGTGTATCGTCCATCCGGAACCATCTTTTGGCTCGCAGCGATATATAAAGCGGATATATATGTGTATGTATATATATATAGGGTATCCTGATATGAATGGATAATCCTACAACTGTCGATAGATCAGATCATGTCCTACTATATACTGGAATTTCAGTTTAGTACAAGTTCCACGGTTTTTGAGATTTTGGGCTTTATTATTTTTTGAAAAAAAAAAAAAAAAAAAAAAAAAAAAAAAAAAAAAATCATCTGCTTTTTGTTTTTCGCATACCATTTCTACAAATGATAGAAATCGACAATAACTAAGCAACATTTTAAAGTAATTGGCACGATTTGTGTAGTACATTTCTTTTCACACCGCAGGCTATCAAAGTCAGATGTTCGAATTGGTTTGTATGAAAATCTGCATAAGATCTTTTTTCATAAAGTTTCCTTAAAATTTGAGGCTAAAAAGAAGACTTTTTTAGGTGAAACAAATAACCAAGAGTATTTTTTTAAACTTCAAAAAAGTTATCGTTTGTAGAAATGGCATGCGAAAAACCAAAAGCAGATGATTTTTATCTCGAAAACCGTGGGACTTTTACTAAACTGAAATTCCAGCATATAGTAGCACATGATCTGACGTATCGACAGTTGCAGGATTATCCATTCATAACAGGACACTATATATATATATATATATATATATAATAACTTTAATTATATAAAAGGAGTAAGGATAATACATATAGGTTCATATATTATTGTATACAAACTTTGAAATTAAATATAGATATTTATACTGAATATATATATATACACCCTTCGATGTAATGGCAATAAATCAATTAGATTAATCGTCGACGATCAACCAAAACTAGCGATGAAAATAAATGTTGCCAAAAAAACTGAAAAAATTGCAATTTTTTTTTAACAAAACTAATGCTAACACTTTTCCCTGTTCGAAGATCATTTCACTAAGTAGCAAGATTTCCATTTTTCCGAAGTCCAGCGAACGACTTTGCGCGGTGCGAAAATTGTGAAAAACCGCCATTTTCAAAATGACGTACTGGGCACAAGAAAATCGAAAAAATAAAATTAAAAAAGCAAATTAAAGCTGACTTTATTCTCTTTTTTCTCTTCAAAACCCCGTTTGGTAAATTGGTTTTTGATTTCTTTTTGGCCGACATATTCAATTTTCTGTCCGGGAAGAAAAATTGCAGGGTGCCCAAGGGTGTACATATATATAGGTTGGCGATAAACTGATTGTGAGACACTGCATGTCTATAAAAGAATAGAGAAAGCATAAGCAAGAGAGGGAGAAGGTGCTACGAAACGTCAGACAGACGCGAAACGTTCGTAAAATTCTAACTTGGCAGAAGAGAACTCGATCCGCTTTTCATATAGGAAGTACGACGGAGAACTTTCCTTTTAAATCCCTCAAAGTGCAGTAACGTCGTGGCAGCCTGATCCATTTCTCACGAAGTACATACGTTTGTACGACTTTTCGTTTCACAGCTCTGCTGCTGTCAAAAAAATATGCACTTTGCCCAGCGACAGTAGTTGCCTTTGGGGTGTGAGGCGGACATGGGGAAAACAATGAGCTCGGGAAAAGTTTACACGGACGCTGTACGAATTGTCAAATGTTCGAGAAATTGTATTTCCTGCCTAGTTCTGTCGGTGTAGTTCATACAATTTGCTCGGGAGTTGGCACCACTGCCCAACAGATAGACGTATCTTTTTTCAACAGGCATGCATTTTACATTCGCAAAAAAAGTGAATTAAAAAATTGTTCGAAGGACTTTATCGTACATTTCTCAAAGTGCTGCGCCGGAATATTTAGGGTATGACAGCACAAATTTTTGGCATTGGACCAGTTAAATTTTTTTATGACGTTGAAGCTTGTGCACCGTTGCAATGCAACGATATTTTTTTTCACCTTTTATTTCTTTATTTTTATCATTGTCCGGAGGGTTTTTTCTGCAAATTGAGGTCGTAAATTTCGAATAAGGATACGTAAAAACGTTTGAGCGATTTTTACAGCCTGAATTGACAAAAAAAATTGAGTAATTAAAAAGAATTAATTTGTGTTGCCCTCCAACGTCATCTTTTTTTTGATCGTAGAGGTTGATTCGAGCCTAAACAAAGTCGTATTTCCAGCCCTCTGGAGTAGTGTTGACCCTTAGGATTTCTCCATATCTGATGGCTGTACTTTTATTTATACTCCGAAAAGAAGAAAAAAAATGGCATCCTGGAGGGATCGCCGGATTCGTGTGGGTCCTTGAGAAACGTTGTCGCCAAACAATTTGAAGGATTTCTCAAGCGATCTCTGGCACCGAGTGTCTCTAATCCGTGCTTCGCCAGTCAGAAGAGTCATCTCTCAAGCATCCTACATATACATATCCACATACATATACAGGGTGTCCCGTTATAAATCGGTAATCCTGCAACTGTCGATAAGTCAGATCATGCCCTACCATATGCTGGAATGTCAGTTTAGTAAATATCCCACGATTTTCGAGATTTTGGGCTTTTTGTTGTTTTTTGAAAAAAAAAAAAAAAACATCTGCTTTTGGTTTTTCGCATGCCATTTCTACAAATGATATGAACCGACAATAACTAAGCAACTTTTTTTAAGTAATTGGCACGATATGCGTAGTACATTTTTTTTACACCGCAGGCTATCAAAGTCAGATGTACGAAAATTCTGCATAAGATCTTTTTTTCATTAAGTTTCCTTAAGGGGCTATACCAGTGTGACACTTTCAAAAAATCGATTTTCAAAATTCAAGCCAACTCAATTCAATTAAAAAAAACGACCATTTTATAAGCAAGAAAACGGACTTTTTTCATAACTACGCCATTTTGTTAGATTTTAATATTTTTCGAAAATCCTACGTCATTGTACAGGAAATACCTTCCAGTTTGACCACATTTTTTCCTTTCTCGGTTTCAGCTACTCAATCGGCCGGAATCATGTCAGCAGTGAAGGAACTTTTTTATTTGGCGCCTCCAAAGGCAGCGCATAAGTCGCTCGGATGTCAATATTTTTCTATGAAAAAAATATGTAATATAGGTCAAATATAGCCGAGTATATTCTTAATTTTCCGAAACATTTAATTGAGTACTTTTCTTCCAAAAAATTCGCGAAAATCATCGAAATTTTCAGCGTTCACACTGGTATAGCCCCTTAACATTTAAGGTTGAAAAGAAGACTTTTCTAGATAAAACAAATAACCAAGAGTTTTTTTCTAACTGGGTAAAAAAAGTTATCATTTGTAGAAATGGCATGCGACAAACCAAAAGCAGGAGATTTTTAACTTGAAAAACGTGGGACTTTTACTAAACTAAAATTCCAGCATAGAGTAGGACATGATGTGGCCTATCGTCAATTGCAGGATTATCCATTCATAACAGGACACCCTGTATGTATATATACACACACACACACACACACACACACACACACACACACACAACCCTCCCCCGACCCCTCAGAGTGCTCTGGAATAATGTCAACGTTTAGGACCCCGGAGACCATCGACGTGCCATTCTTCGCGGCATTTTCCCGTTTCACGTGCGTCCATCTCTCGGTCCATGGGCCCTCACACACACATACACGTGCGCATATGCGCACGTACACGACAGCGAGTAAATATTTACGATTTGTCGAAGTGGCCTCCACAAGTGCCTAAGAAAACAGTTTATTTCGTGACGGCGAGACATATAGGAAGAACCCCCCCGGGACCGTACCTCCATGCGTGTATATGTTCACTAATGTATGAAGTGGAAGTTTAGTTTGAAAAAAAAAACTCTCCGTCGCGAAGTTTGAGGAGCACAATGTCGAAGGACTTTCCCTGCATGAGCGTCGGAAGCACAAGTCCCCAAAGTCTTTGAAAAGTGCATAGGATCTTAGCTGCTTAGCCCTTCGCGGAAGACTTTGTGCTCTTGATTGTTTTTTCGACACAATGACAGCACGTTGGATCGAGGAATCTTGTCGATCTTAGTTGACGGTCTCTGAAATAATGTCTCGGTTTTGTCAAAATGGGGGTAAGTTTGGACATTACGTAAGTGGGAATTTCAATGCTTTTTGTCGAGTGGGTAGTTTTTCGTTTTTATGTAATTCGCTTGAAATATTTGCACAATATTCCTTGGTATACTTTGTAAGAAAGTACCAAAGGCTGTTGCGAAATATAGGAAAATCTAGCTGCAATTACTATTTTTATTTAATTTTAATTAAAAACAATTGAATAAAAATATTGATTGAGAAAAATTCAATTAAAATATTAACTATAATTTTTTTCCAATTAAAATTCAATTTCCAGTACCGATTCTACGTTATCAATAAAGTTCATAAATTTTTTTAAACTTTCAACAACATCGGAGTCCCCATATCAGTTTTCGGCCTACCTAAAATGGGTGTTCGCATTTTCTTAGAGTATACATATTCACGAGTGTGTGAAAAAAAATGACAAGTTCAAATATTTTAAATTGACCAACTTACATAAGATTTTGTGAGAGCAGGTAGCGCAATGATTTACGTATACTAAAACTTTCAATTGCGTGTTTTTCGAACTGGCCGGAATCATAATTCTAGCTATAATTGTTCTATTTTTAATTTAAAAAAACCGAAAATTCCTTTGGCCGTAGCCGTTTTTATTTTGTTGCTGGTATTTAGTATTTTTCGAGCCCCCGAATATGAGTGAAAATTTAGCCAAACTTACATTTTTTTGAACACCTATCATTTTGTGAGTTTTTTTCAACGGCTACGTACAACGTGAACTACATTTAAATAGACGATAAAACTTATTTATCTTTATTTTGCAGACTACCCATTGTCAAGTTAACGATCTGACCGTTGGACTACATTTTTATACAGAGGCTCTATTATATCTTAATAAAGTTATTTATTTTATTTTTTCATAAAAATGTACACGAAACAAGTTCAATGTATGCTTAATAACATACTTTTTTTCCCAATCACAAATAAATAGTCTAGTAGACAGAAAAAATCGAAAAACGACCTTTTTTGGCTCATCGTAGTGGTGCCGTCCCTTAAGGAGCGCAGACATTTTTTTGTGAGATATGTCACCTGCCGTTTTCCTTAAACCTGCTTTTTCGCTATTTGAATTTCATTTTACTTTTCTGGTACGTTCTTTGATTCTCTCCTGCAAATAGATTGGTCCGAATGTCAATATTGTTTCACGGAAGTGGTCACTCAGGGTGATCGATCGTTCATTGACTTGCAATCCACTTTTAACGCATACTTTGTTTTCTTCTGTCGGTTTGCTCGTCGTTGTGTTCCTCTTTCTCTCTCGGAATCTTTCGCTATAGCCGTTTCACACTCTGATATCTGGTATTGTATATACAGGGTGTCCCAGAACTGAAGGCGTTCCCTGAAATGGGGGGTTGGGGGTAGAATTCTGAGTCGATTGATATAAGCATGTGTGGGTCGCAGATTAACGCCTGAATTATTATTAATTTTTAAAGGCGGGCCAATCAGGTGCGCCCGATGAGCCGTCGAACGTCGGCCGTAGGTGCGGCGCTGCCGCCTGATTGGCCCGTCTTTAAAAATGAATAATAATTCAGGGGTTGATCTGAGACCCACACATGCTTGTATCAATCGACTCGGAATTTCACCCCAAACCCCCCATTTGAGGGAACGCATTCAGTTTTGGGATACCCTGTATACAGGGTGTCCTGTTATGAATGGATAATCCTGCAACTGTCGATTTATCAGATCATGTCCTACTATATGCTGGCATTTCAGGTTAGTAAAAATCCCACGCTCTTCGAGATTAAAATCATCTGCTTTTGGTTTTTCGCATGCCATTTCTACAGATGATAACTTTTTTTGACCCGGTTAAAAAAAAACTCTTGGTTATTTGTTTTATCTAGAAAAGTCTTCTTAATAAACTTAAAAGTGAAGGAAACTTTATGAATAAGATCGTATGGAGAATTTTCATACAAACCAATTCGAACATCTGACATCAATTACTTAAAAAAGTTGCTTATTTATTGTCGATTAATATCATTTATTTATCAGTAGAAATGGCATGCGAAAAACCAAAAGCAGATAATTTTTTTCAAAAAATGACATAAAACCAAAAATCTCGAAAACCGTGGGACTTTTACTAAACTGAAATTGCAGCATACGGTATATAGGACACGATCTGACCTATCGACAGTTTCAGGATTATCCATTCATAACGGAACACCCTGTATATTCTGGAGAGCTCGGGAACGTCTGCTGCTTTATCTTCCGCGAGAATTGTTCGATCACTTCGCCCCCGCCCGTTCACGTCGCGAAAAAAGAATGGGACGGAGGGGCGCAGTAGATACGGCTGTCTCAATAGGACATTTTCCGCGCTCCAACCCTTTACTCGCCTCTCCGTTTTCCCAAGCGACCGATTCCCGACTGTGCGACTCCCGTCGCGATGTTTATACAAAAAGGAAGAAACGTCCTCGAGATTCCCATCCGGTGTACGGAAGTCGCAGAATCGTTCACAGAATCTTTATGCCGGTCGATCGAGCCGTGAAATATGTTATTTTTTATTCACCCCGTTTGGCTGGATTTATGACGACCATCGATTTAAGCGCGCACAGGGACCGGGTCAAAGTGGGTCAAGCTATTTCTCCATGCCATCTTCACTCGTGAACTTATGCGTTGATATTTTTAGCGCTGAATGGCAAATGAGTTTAAGCAGTAAAAGTAGTTTTAGCTGAGAATAATCGCAGATTAGATCTTGCTGAAAATAATGTCTGGATATGAAAATACGAATTTTCCTATAGTAAAATAATCGTAGTGGATTAGGGGAGGAGATCCTCTTAGGCTGTCGAAAATAAGCGAATTTTCAAAATTTTTCTTGTGTCGAAACTATTTATTCTGCTTTATTAAAATTTTACGTACATAGTATTGCATGTTGTGATTTTTCAATTTTTTATTTTTGGTTTCAAAGTGGAGGCTGTACGACAATTGCTGTAGAGATGATTGCCACCTGCGTTGTTCCACGGCGTACAACCTAGCATCTGGTGCATTGATCTGAAGCATGAGAGCCAAGACGTTTCGGATTTCTTCGACCCACACCCTCTGTGTGAACCTAATAAATCCGAAGAAAAGTGAGAATTCGAAAAACGGTACTTGTTTGAAAAAAATGTTCTATTTTCATGAAATTTTTACTACAGTTTAGTGTGAAAATGTACATTAAATATTAAAATGTTAAAAGTTAAAGTTAAATTAATAAAATTAATAAAATAAAGAATAAAATAAAATAAAAGTTAATTAATTAAATGTTAAAATGTAAAAAAAAACATCAACTGTTACCATGTACATTAACAATTTAGTACAATTAAGTGTTAAAATTTTCATTAACATTTCATGTTAATGAAAATAATTGTTTGTTAAAATAATTGTTAAGAAACTTTAGGTTCACATAGACGGTAATTATGTTATCTGAACGTGAAAAAAGTTTCAAAATCATCGATCGGATAGTTTTCGAGTTATCTTGTACGAGGTTTACGGAAAAGCGGTTTTCAGGAAAACGCGTCTAAGGGGAGAGATACCTTTAGGCGAGGAAAAAATTTGCTGATTTTCATGATTTTTCTTTCAAACGAATGATTTTTTTACCATTTTTGAGACTTAGGGTATGGTTTATTACTACTCTTGGCTATTACATGGTATTTTTTTGTATTAATCTTTAAAATTGGCGGAGGTATGGCATGGTCTTCTAAACTGGCGTGACGTATAGCTCAAAAACTAATCGACCGATTCTGATGAAATTTATTGTAAATCTTTCTTACCTTCTTGTCTAAAAAATGACCTTAAACATTTTGAAAATTAAAACAAAAAGTATTTTTTTATTGCAGAATGTAGCTATTTTCTTCGGAAAATTCAATTTTCTCGTTTCAAAGCGTACCATTCAATCGATTTCCAACATTTCTCACTTTTTCTTGGTTCATATTCTGCGTGCAAGTGTAAATGAAAGAAGAATCTTCGTCGGTTTTTTTTCAAATGAATCCCGCCGACGCTACGTGTCACGCCGTGTGACAGCATCCGCCGAAACCTGTTCAAAAGACCGTGCCATATCTCCGTCATTTATAAAAACTAACAAAACAAAAAAATAATTCACGTAGCAGCCAAAAGTACTAATAAAACATACCCTAAGTCTCAATAATACTGAAAAAAAAATTCCTTTTATAAAAAAATCATGATAATCAGCAATTTTTTTCTCGCCTAAAGGTATCTCTCCCCTAGAAGTTTCCAAGACTCAATAATTTTAAGCTGAAATTACCTACCGATTAATATGCGATTCCAGGGCCCTAAACCACTCCCTCAGCTTCCTCGCGAACTTCATTTTCGATCACAAGCTCTTCTCTGCGTTATAAAGGGATCTCCCCCCTCAACATGTTACATTTAATTTCGGCTCCGGAGTGT
This sequence comes from Ophion slaviceki, assembly GCA_944452715.1. Classification (NCBI taxonomy): domain Eukaryota; kingdom Metazoa; phylum Arthropoda; class Insecta; order Hymenoptera; family Ichneumonidae; genus Ophion; species Ophion slaviceki. The sequence goes on along the minus strand of OX101793.1, from coordinate 21,854,040 downwards.
TCGGAATTCTCTTTTTCTTGGACTTGGACGCACATACATCTTTATAATGCTCTATTTACTAATAATTACGTGTCCAGCGATGAAGTATTATTACTGCTCACTCGATGTCTCTCGTCACAGCTGCGCCTCGTCTTAAAGGCCTGCCTCTAATAACGCCGTGTTAAAATAATATATATCACTGTTGCCGGTGGAATAGTTTCGAGAGGCTAAGAATAAATAAGTATATAGATATAGAGAAAGTTCTCTGTACATATGCGGAGCGTGTGCGAGCGATAACCATTCTGGAATACTTAAAGAGCCGTAGGCGAGAACACACACACACACACACAGTCGCGCGTGCGCACACACACACATACACACACACACACACACACACACACACACACGCACTCTCTCTCTCTCTCTCTCTCTCTCTCTCTCTCTCTCTCTCTCTCTCTCTCTCTCACACACACACATTCGAAGTTACATTTGAAGGCAATCGCATGAATATGTACACAGGGACACACTTTCGTCACAGGAGGCGTTAATCAATAAATCAATTCCAACCGAATGATCGTATCAGCCAAGCAAAACGTGCACGATGGTCCTGCCGTGCTCGTTCCCTCTCCCATTTGTCTCGCAGAGTCCACAAGTATCGATAAATTCATCAGGCTGGCAATCGACTTTGATTTGTTCCAGAAATAAAAACCACCATCAATTGAGGAGCTGGCGAACAAAGCCGGACTAGTCTACACGACGTCAAGTTAATTTTTTATTCAAATTTTATTTATTATTGTGCCTAAAAACGACAATTTTGCTAAAAAAGCTAGTTTTTAACCAATTTTGAGGTTTTCAGAGCCGGATTTGATTCCAAATATTTCGGGAGCTATCGTAAGAAGGGGTTAAATTTACGTTGAGGGTAACTTTGACAGATTTTGGGCGGAACAGAGCGCCGAAATGCGGTTTAAACGTGTGTGCATTTGAATGTGTTTAAATTTGTTGTTCGAGTTGATTATAATGTTGCTGAAGTTGATTTTGATATCGATGATAATTATAAGACTGATTAAGTGCCTATAATAGTACGCTAGGTACTTGATATTTTTATGTAAAATGGTTTCTTTGATGACGATGACAATTTGATTGTGAAAAATCGTTGTTTTTAATTTAATTCCATGTATGATGCATAAAATATTACTTTTTTTTATCAAAATGGTGTCACAGTAACGTTTAATCTTTGACAGAAGTTGCATTTGAATGCCTTGTAAAAAAAACCCACGTTCAAGGTTGCTTTGACAATTTTTAAAAAATTGCAGAGTGGGACTTGATTTTCGTGTACATTTGATAGTCAAAGGACACATTGTTCTATTGGAGCAAAAAAAGTTGGAATTTGGGATGTTAAAAAAAGTTACCAACGAAAAGTTTCCGAAACCTGTTCAGAGTAACTCCATTTTACGGTAATATCAAGGTGTGCTTGAAAAACCCGAAAAGGGAAAATTAAGGATGTATGGCAGCTACTGCAGAGTCGTTATAGAACTGATTATGCAATTTGCAAAAATCGCATTTAAAGACTAAATAAAATAATTGTAGTATTCATTGAAGCTAAAAAGGAGATTTACCACAGCTCAAAGTAAAACATGCGGTACAGAAAGAAGAATTTTCAATTTTTAACTGCGAATTTAGTTGCTGATTTGATGTACGTTTTCCTTGACGTTGTCGTGGTTACGACATACGAGCTAAAGAAATACGAAAACGGTCCCATTTAACTCGCAATATCTCGCAAAATATATGGGCACATGTCGATTTTTTTTTAACGTATCATGCATATTACAGCGATACCGCACAAAAGTTTTTTTTTACAAAAGAGTACTCCGGAAATACCTTTTTTGCCAATGTAAAGGGAATTTTGGACGTACAGTCCTATGTTCCCCGTGTTAAATGACCCAACTTTGAATTCGTTTATCTCAGCATTCACGTGGGCAAATTTTGTTTTTTTAATCTCAAAAAGTTCTCGATATTTTCCTTTACAATATCAGTGAGTTTCAATTCGAACTGTAGTAAATAACTTAGTTGCCATACATCCTTAAAAAGAATTGACGTAGTCCGATTACGTTCGCCAGCTGCTCAATTTCACTCGTGGAAGCTGAACAATCGACTTCAGCCACTCGCTGATGAATGTTTTGTATTGTGCATCAGCAAGGCCTGGAAATCAGACGGCGGGGGGAACAACCCTTCGATCTTCTCGCGATCGCGTCGCGCGTTCGATACGCACACGTCTTGCAGCTCGCGTGCTGCAAAACGACTACTCGTCGCGTGCAACGAGAAGATGCGGCGGGAATTCGAGATGCGGGGAATAACAGATGAGGAAGGAGGCAACAAAAAAAGCGGGGACAGGCATCAGGAAAGCGGAGCACGAGCGCGAGGAGGCGAGAGGAAAAAAATGTGAGAATGAAGGAGCGCGAAGAAAACGAGGGAGAGAGAAGAAAAATGTGAAGACGAAAAGGGAGCCATCAAAAATTGTCACACACATACGTGTGCAATCTTTCTCACTAACTCGGCGCTCTTTCTCTCTTTCTCTCTCTCTCTCTCTCGTTGGTTCGGTCTCTATTTTTCCCCAGGAGAGCAAACGTGTGGACGCCCCTGTCGTTTAATAAGAAGAGAAGACGAGCTTGCGAAGCCCCACGAGCTCGTTACGTCCCACTTCCTGCACCCCAGAGTCCCAGACGACGATGAGGCCTATACAGGGTGTCCTCTTGTGAATGGACAATCCTGCAACTGTCGATGGGCCGCATTTCAGTCTTGTAAAAGTCCCACCGTTTTCGAGATAAAAAAAAACATCTGCTTTCGGTTTTTCGCATGCCATTTCTACAAATGATAACTTTTTTGACCCAGTTGGAAAAAAATACTCTTAGTTATTTGTTTTATCTAGAAAAGTCTTCTTCTTAACCTTAAGGGGCTATACCAGTGTGACACTTGCAAAAAATCGTTTTTTTTCGGCCTTTTTCAACAGTTCATACTTTCAAGAATATCCTGTCAAAATTTCAAGTCCGCATCTTTATCCTTTTATCTTGCAAAAATCGATAGTGGAATCTTTAAACGCGTTTTTCTCAAAATGAGATTTTTCAAATTTGTTTTTTGCAAGTTTGAAAAATTGATGATCAAATAATTGCTTTTTGAGTTACATTGTAACTCAAAGAGCAATTATCCGACTGACTTGAAATTTGAACTGAATACACTTGAATATATTTACTCTACAATGACGTAGGATATTTTTGATTGGATGAAAATTGACGATTTGGCATTGAAAAAAACGACCATTTTATAGGCAAGAAAACAAACTTTTTTTTCATAACTACGCTATTTTGTTAGATTTTGATATTTTTCGAAAATCCTACGTCATTGTACAGGAAATACCTTCCAGTTTAACGAATTTTTTTCCTTTTTCGGTTTCAGCTACTCAATCGGCCGGAATCATGTCAGCAGTGGAGGAACTTTTTTTTGGCGCCTCCGAAGGCAGCGCATAAGTCGCTTGGACCTCAATATTTTTCTATGAAAAAATTATGTAATATAGGTCAAATATAGTCAAATATATTCTTAATTTTTCGAAACATTTAATTGAGTACTTTTCTTCCAAAAAAATCCCGAAAATCACACAAATTTTCAGCGTTCACACTGGTATAGCCCCTTAAATGTTAAGGAAACTTTATGAAAAAAGATCTTATGCAGAATTTTCATACAAACCAATTCCAACATCTGACTTTGATAGCCTGCGGTGTAAAAAAATGTATTACGCATATCGTGCCAATTGAAAAAAGTTGCTTAGTTATTGTCGATTCATATCATTTGTAGAAATGGCATGCGAAAAACCAAAAGCAGATGATTTTTTTTAAATAACATAAAGCTCAAAATCTCGAAAACCATGGGACTTTTGCTAAATTGAAATTCCAGCAACATGATCTGACCTATCGACAGTTGAGGGATTATCCATTCATAACAGGACACCCTGTATATACACGTATATACGTAGCACGATGAAACACAGCCCCGGCGGCGAAAAAAAGACTCTTTCCCCGCAAGAGACAAAGAGAGAGAGCAGGAGGCAAATGAGATACTGTGGTGACTTATTATTGTGGTCTCGTTCGTTATCATCCACGTGTGTCGGGATTATTATCATCGTAAAAATTGATTCATCCCTGCTGCATCCCTGGTCCACCGTATCTTGTTGCCCCAATGCCGTGAGCTTTTCGTCCAAGAAAATAAACTAAATAATATCGACGTGTTTACGATCGTAGCTATCGAAAGACACGATTGGTCCCAGGACACTCTGGAGTGCGAGGAAGGTCTCGGCGGTCTCCAAAATGGCGTCGAAACGTATTTTGACCGTGGAAAATTTGCGCCTCTCGCGCCCTCACAGATCGTGGGCGGTGAGGATGCTCCGTATGGAATCGCCGGGACACGAGGGCCTCTCACGAACGCTTTCGCACACGAATTTCACGACGTCACGGGCCTCGTCTTCCTCGCAGACTCGAGAGGCAGTGAGAAACGAGCGTACGCGGGATTATCCTTGGAATTTCGAGTGCGAGGGCGCGAAGACGCGGGAGAAAAGCGAAAGAGTGTCTAGAGTGGTGAAAAACGATGAAAAAAAAGTCATCAAAATGTTAGGGCCACCGAGCGCGTTTTTTTCGTACAGGAGCCACCGCCCCCCCCCCCCTGCCGTCCTCCTCTTGAGCATGTGGGCTCCTACTCATTTTCATTCCTTCGTATGTTCGCGCCATATATCGTCTCTGTAGGAACGGACGAAAAATGCTGTTCGAACGGAGAGCCGATCGCAACGAGGTACAGGAGCGCTTAAGTATTCGAACGAGTATTCATCAACGTTGACATTTGTGTACATATATGGGGCATTCCACGACATTTCACCTAGCCCGTAACCGTGACCATTTTTGGTTTTCATGATTTTTTTAAATTGTACCCCGTGATAGGAATGTCCACAACAATTTTTAGATTTTTATCTCTTCTCTTTTAGGAGTTATAATTTTCCAAAAAATGTCGATTGCGGAAGTTTTGGAAACGTTTAAACGCTGATAACTCCTGAACTAATTGAGATATCGACAAATGTCAATATATAACTTTTGTTTCATTTTGAAGCATACTTTCGTTGAAAAATATGAAAAAATTATCAATTATTATTTTCAACGTTTTTTTTTGCTTCTAAAGTGAAAATTATTTTTTTAAAAGATGATTGACCTTTTTTATTTTTTTCGAAAAATTCTGTTAAATAGAGTGACCCATTCTATGATTTTTAAGACTAGTCCCATCGTGGGCCTGTTTTTCCTTCTATTTTTTTCGAATTAATCTTTTTTTTTAGATTTTTATCATTTTGATCTCCAATAATGCTATTAATGATTTTGTGATTTCTGATTCGGCTTCGTAAGGTCTGTAATGGTTTATTTTGAATTTGTGCGGAATTTAACGAAAAAAATTATTTTGAATTCACAATAACTTTTTTCCGTTGAAATCTTTGAAAAGAACAGTTTTCACTTTAGAAGCAAAAAAAGTATGCTTCTAAATAAAAACGAAATTATAGAGTGACATTTCTCGATATCTCAATGAGTTCACGAGGTATCAGCGTTCAAACGTTTCCAAAACGTCCGAAAGCGACATTTTTTTGGAAAATTATAACTCCTAAAAGAGAAGAGATGATAATCTAAAAATTGGTGTGGATATCCCTTTCAAGGGGTACAATTGATAAAAAAATCAGGCAAATCAAAAATGGTCGAGGTCAGGGCTAGGTGAAATGGCGTGGAATGTCCCATATAAATACAGGATGGCCACAAAAGGGATGTCCAATAGGAACCTCGAGATCTCCTGAATGAAAACCTATCCGAATCACCCCCATCTACATGCTACAATCAATCTAGTTATCGCAAAAAACATTTTTTTAGTTTTTCTCTTCTGAGCACGTATTTTCCTCGCGATACTTTTTATCGTATTATCGTTATGAAGTGCATTGTTGAGTAATAAATAAATTACCAACTGAACAGTAACGTAAATGCCTTAGATCTTGTTAAATTTGAAAAATGAATTTGAGAGGATCAGTCACTAGAGATCGAACGATTAAAAAAATACTTATAATAGCCTGAATGAGTCGAAATTGGTTTTGGAAACTTCTAAGAGGAAAGTACATACCGAAAGGAGAAAAAAAATTAAATCTTAAGCAACAGGGAAACTCGAAAAAAATTGTAGCTGCTTTTTTCCTCGAAAACTACAGAAGATCGTACATCATTGAACATTTTGTGTATGTACTTCCCTCGCGATATTTTATACTTTTATTGTCATTATGAAGTGCACTGTTCAGCAATAAACTAATGATCAACTGAACAGTCACGTAAATGCCTTAGATTTGGATTGAAACGTTGAAAAATAAGTTAGAGAGGTTCAGTCATCAATGTTCAGAAGATAAAAAAATAGTTCTACCAAGCTGAACGACTCGCAATTGCTTTTGAAAACTTCTAAGACAAAAGTACATAAACAGAGAAAAAGATAAAAACGCATGGAACAGAAAAACTCGATTTTTTAAAAATCCTCCTGTTTCGCAAACTAAAATCGTAGACGACCCCTCAAAGAAATTGCATCGAGGGGTGTTTTTTCAGTTTCACCCCCAACCAGTCCACCCATGTGAATGAAACAAAAATCAAAATTCTTCGAATGTACAGCGCTGAAAAATCCACTATAAAAGTATTAATGAAAAAACATAAATTAAGGGCTGACCCCCTTTCTTTAAAGGGTGGTACCCCCTTAAACCCGTTTTTCCGCAAAAAAAAATACGTGTCCAATGCTTTTTAATGCTTTTTCACATATATGAGTTTCAACAAAATCGAAAGTGGCCACTAAAGTTTCTCATTAGTCGCCCAAAGTTCATAAAGCTAATCCGGCGTTGGCTCCGAGACATGAAATCGTATCCAAATCATTTAATTTTCACGCGACACCACCCGCGCGTCAAATTCAAGCTCTCTTCAATTTTCCCCCTCACGATATTTCCATTCGCATAGTAGAGATTATTCTTTCTTCCGGTTCAGAATTTGTTGCCGATGGAAAATGCTCTGTTGGCAATTTACCTCGTTAAGAACTGCAAGAGAGCATCGCCCTCGTATCTCTCCCTCTCTCCGCTCATCGATTTACAATTCAGCGGAAGTATGAATAAAAGATGCACTACCAACATTTGCGGCGCAATAATAAATAGCCCCAATAAAAAAGGGGCCAGAGGGGGCCTCTGGTGAGGAAACAATGTATTATGTATTCCGCCATCAGGGAGAATAGTTCATTACGCGAAACGGTGGAATTTTCTGGCATTCTACCGTACACGTTTAGCCGAGTGCGCTTTTTGCAATGTCTCTCGTAAATATGATTTTATCGAGGATCATTAAGTGCGCAAGCCCGCAGGTGACTGCACGTTCGTGAGCCGAATTCAGATGGAAAAAAGTTGAAACTGCAGCGATGGGGTTCCTCATGAACGAAAAGCGTGCGCGTTCTTCGAGCAGACGCGTGACGAGCCGATTTCGACGAGAGTTTGAGGGTATAGAGAGTGAGTGAGTGAGTGAGTGAGTGAGTAAGTGAGAAAGACAGAGAGAGAGAGAGCGAGAGAGAGAGAGAGAGAGAGAGAGAGAGTGTGTGTGTGTGTGTGTGTGTGTGTGTGTGTGTGTGTGTGTGTGTGTGTGTGTGTGTGTGTGTGAACAAAAAGAAAAGAAGAAAACGACAAGAGAGCCAGTTCCTGTTGGCCTGTGTGACGAGAAATACTCGTCGAGCAAGGAACCGAGGCAAATGAGTCACATGGTCACCCGAAAAACTGCTCAAGCCCCAGAAGATGCCTCTCTGAATGAAACGAGAGGGAGCCCTCCCCTTTCTCGTTAAACCAGACAGAAGTCACTGAAGAGACTCGTCATCTCTTCTTTTCTGGTTTTGTCCTTCGTATACTTTCTCCCTCTTGCTCACATCTCCTCAGCTCTTGTAGTGGGACTTCCTCATGAAAGAAAAATGAGAGAATGCGGGACTCGCGTGCTACCCAGCTGCCTGCTCATGGCTCTCTGGCTCTTCCTCCATTCTCATTATCTTGCCATGATACCGAATCAACGACGAATTACCAAGAGAAAAGGAGCGGACCTTGTTCTACAACATTCGCCTCGGCTTTGCTTCGCTTTTTTCTATTCTTGTATCTGTTTGCTGCAGTAGAGGACTCGGACATTCTACTATCGATATAAGTGCCATTTTGAGCACCATTGTAACTGGGATGATGACTCGAAGATGCGGTAGGCAAGTACCGGGCAGAAGTTGCGATGGGAAATAATTCGTGCAAACTTTCGCTGAAACACCGTCTTCAATGATAATCAAATGGTGGTCTGTGTTTCAGCCGTTAAGATTTGGCAAGTTTAATCCACACGAGGTTATCGCTCCTAGAGCTAGTCTTGATGTTTAACGGGGTACTTCTACCTAGGTGGGTCGAACAATAGGAGATCGGACAATTTTTCAGAAAGTGTTTAAAATTGATCAAAATGGATATATATAGCCATGAAAAATGTTGCTTTATATAAATAAAGCTTCTCGAATAAAGCTTTATTTAAATAAAGCTTTTGAAATAAAGCTTTATTTAGATAAAGCTATTCAAGTATCTAAAACTATGTCTGTATGTTATTTTTTTTGTAAATTGCCGCGCAAACGTTTGCCCACGTCATATGTGTGTAAACAAACGACAAGCTACCCTCGAAATCACGTGCACGGTGTTATTTTTTTGGGTTTTTGTGAAGTTTGGGGTTCCATGTTAAATCCTGGTTCCATGTCAACAAACGTAAGCAAGAGACGAAAAAGTAAACAAGAGAGAAAAAATTACGCGCATGGAAACGTTTGTGTACACACGAATGACGTCATACGTTGTGATTGGTGTTTCGTTTGAGGTGAAGAACATATTAAAAATATTCGAATTGTGATATTTTATTTATTGATTTTGAAATATGAATCATTGTTATTCAACAAAAATATTGATTGAATTATCGTTTTAAGTATATAAACATTCATTATAACGATATTTTGGATTTTTTTAGAAAATGTCATTGAAATATTCCTAAAATTGAATAAGCTACGGCTTATAACAGTCAGCCGAGCGAGCGGTAGCAGCCTCGTACTTTAAACTTTCAACGTGTTTTTCTCGAAACACTGTTTTCAAAGTCGGTGGACATGATATCTCGAGAACAACTCGATGGATTGTTCTCAAATTTACAGGAGATACGACGAGAAACATTTAAAGGTCGTTGACGATCTCACTTTTTTGAAGTCGATCTTCATTTTTTAATACTTACGTAAAATGACGACTTTTTTTCGTAGGTTTTGTATGCTGGCGTTAAAATCCGTCGCCACATTGTTTAAAAAAATGATTTAAAAAATCGACGATCGTCAACGACTCGTACTTATTGTTAACTTGAATAACCCGTGTGGTTTTTAGATTTAAGATGGAGCGTTTGAGCTGGAGAGTGTCCACCGCCAAACGTCGCGAAAAAATTTCGTCTGTCGACGGCCATGTTTTTGTTGCTTTTCTGTGTTTTTTGGTAATTTTTTTAAGGCCCTCGATATATGTACCTTTGTGTTAAAAATGTTTTTTCTTCACCAACTGTTTCCCAAAAAAAAATCGGAAATTGGCCATTTTTTCTGGCCTCTGGGTAGATGTAGTCCCTTGATCCGTTGGAAGTATCGCCTAAGGAAAATACGATTGATCCTCTCGTTCAGATTCACTTGGATCCATTGCAACGAAACGCCCTTCACCATACCCTAGCGCACGGTATATATTTATCGCCGTAATAAATTTCACGTCAGATTTACGCACGCGAAAGAGAGAGAAAGAGACATAGAGAAGAAGAGAGAGAGAGAGCGAAACGGGGGTGTAGGTCTGCAGAAGCTCGTGGCCTGGAACCGCGAGCATAAAATTCTCTCGCGGATTGCATTGCTCCTTTATCGAGAGGGCTGGTAAACAAGTTAAACCAGATTAGACTCTTCGGTCGTAGAAACCATTCGGGCTGTCCGGGCTAAAAAGCGCAAGAGCAGGAAAAAGCGTCTTGTGCGCGAGCGCCTGGCGAAAGGACAACAGACAGTATGCGTGTCTTGTGCGTGAGAGAACGGGCGCCGGAAAAAAGGAAGAAATAAAAAAGGAATGTGCATGGGAAAGCTTGTTGGGATGGAGAAAGACGGCAATAGCTTGGGGATGCATGTACGCATCGAATCTACACTCCGAAGTCGAGAGTAGAGCAGGATAGGAAATGAAGTAAGGGTTGGTAAGAGGATGGGGAGGAGGGTATCGCAGAAATGCTGCCATTGCGCTTCATCTTCTCGAGTGGCGTCGTTACTTTCTTTTGCTGGTCGCGGAAGCACCAGCGGAGTAGACGTCTCGGCACGAATCTACTCTCTCTGGTACTCTTTTCGACCTCATCCCGCAGCAAGCCGTTCGAGGTCTTGTAAACATCTCCCTTATGCCAGCCGAGTGAGTTAGTTCAACGAGAAATCTTTGCCTGCGTCTTATCTGGATCCCGCGAAATGGTAAAGATAGCTATTGGCCTCTTACCTACCCAAAGACACGAGCACACGAACTCCTATGTTATCCCCTGTTTTCCATGGTTGTCCAATGTTGGATCAGGCTGAAGTGTCACTAAGGGTTGCTATCGGGGAGGTCGTTAGTGTGAAGAAACTGCGAAACTTGTGGATACGCGAGGGTTGAACACTGCGAATAATACGTATCCCGCGCAATAGTGTATATCATGCTTTCCGCTAACATGCCACTAACGTGGGGTTGATTCCTTTCCCCAACGATATCACCGCCTATCAACCAAAATACGAGAGATTCCGTGTCGAAGTAGCCAGTATGTTCCTCTAGGCCTGTTGATAATACACAATAACGTCAAACGCCACAATTACTCGATGGCAAAAGCATTTGGTCTTCCCGACATCCATTTATGCCACTGCGATGAAGTGCTTCCAAACTTGTCCAATTGTCAGTCGCTAACCAAAGCAAGCTAGGTGCTGCTGGCGAAACGTTGCTATCCGATTCAACGCGGAGTAGCTTATACCTGGATGATATAGATTATAGAGGCCATACGTGATCGATACTCGCAAGTACGGACCTCGTGCACCCCTTGGCTCTTTTCAGCCCTTGGTTTGCCCGGTCTTAGGCGTATTCACGGCAGACACGCGGATCCACACACACATAGGGCTTGGTAGGCGGCGTTGTTGCGGCTGGAAAGAGGACGGCGAGAAGCCTGAAAGGCCGCAATGGCGAAGGGACAGGTTGGGAGGTAGGGAAGGAAACCGAGCCGGCACGCGAGGGCAATATCGCAAACGAAGGCCAACACGAGACTGCACGGTGTACGCCATACGCAACCACCGTACAGCTATTCAAAGCAAGTGGGCTACGATGAAGTTGACCGGCCAAGTATGGATTTCACGTGAAAAGACCTAGCAGACATTGTAGCTAGACGATCAACTTGACAGGATGCATCAGGTGTACGAAGAGTTAAAGGCCGTGGCACATTCAGGCCACGCCATATCTGGCCAGACCTCCAGGCGTCGCGGCGCCTCAGAATTTGCCCCAAGCTCGCAGCACATCAGGGTTAATCGATCGTGACCTGCTGGAACGCGCCAGGTTAGCCTCGTCTACGGCTACGTCCGCGACGTCGCCCGATGCGCTGTCTAGGTCGTCCTGCTTGTCGCGTAAGCAGACGACTACGTAACTGTTGGTCTCGTGCGGCTCTAACGCGCGATATCGCCAACTAGGAGAACCGTCTCTCGGATGTGCCTTGGCCAGATATACGTGCCGTAGTGCCACCATCGTAAGGTACATCGGGTCGGTAACGAGGCCGTAATCCGTGTTAAACTTTGAGACATGATGTGCAAGTACCTCGAGGACATTCAGTGGAAGGACGATGAAACAGGGAGGCCACGTGGCGATCGATAATCCGTTAACATTCACGAGAGATTCCCGTGATCATTCTTAAACTCGAAAAGTATACAGGTTTGCTATCAACTACCGGATTACCGGAAGCAAGCGTCCGGAACGTGCCAACTTCCCGAGTAGATATTGTGCTAGCCTGTCTGAGTTGGGACCTAGTAACTGGCTCGCCCAATTGAGCTCATACGAACTTTGGCTCGCTATGAGCTAATAATATTGTGAATGGTTTGGTATCCAGCCCTTGTCCAGTCACTGCCCAGCTGATATTGGTCACAAATGACAAAGTGAGGTTATGTGACTACGTGTAGTTCCATCGCGCGAATGACTCATGGCTGGCTGGCTAACTTGAGTTTCATATGGCTTTGCAAAAGAAAAAAATTCTCAAGTGGGCATGACGCCATGACCTAACCAACACTAGCTAACTGCGGCTATGCACCCCTTGGCTAGTCACTGCCCAGCTGATCTTCGTCACAAATGACAAAGTGTGGTTAAATACGTGTAGTTCCATCGAACGACTGGCTCATGGTTGGTTAAGCAACTTGAGTTACAGATGACGTTGCGAATGAATGAAATCCTCGAGTCGGTATCTCGCGATGACCTAGCCAACACTTCCCAACTGCTGCCGCACTAGCCGTCATAAATGATCGGACAAATACATTTTAAGGTTATGTAATTCTATGCGACTATCGCTCTCAATGCGAACGCAATTGAGTCATTGATCCGATAATGTTATTTATATTTGTTAATCCACCCATTTTTCAATAATCTGACATTGCGTAGCGTAACATATGTAGACGATAAGAAAATTCAGAAATTAAACAAGTAGCGCTGGCTCAGTGCACAACGTCACAACTCATCACCCAGAGGTCCCGGGATCGAAACCACGTTACGGCGTAAGCGTTTGTCTGAGATAATTTCAAATTGAACCATTAATATATTTACAGCGCCATTATCATAATCTTAATTAATGAACAACGAAGAATATCGTAAAAGGGTCCAATGATGTAAATAATGTGCAAAAAAATCACGAAAATCTAAATATATAGCCGCAATTTTTTTTTATCTTATCGCCACCTAATGTTTTGTTCCCAGTCGCTAGCTGAATAAACTAGGTCATGGCTAGGTCAGAAATATAATACAGCCGTGAGATATTTCTTTCTATCTAGTCACCATCTATTTTTGTGTTCAGTCACTGGAGGACCAAAGCGTTACAAGGCTGGGTAGTCAATCGCTAAGACGTCTAGCTAATGGCGATTCGAAGCATCACTTTTCTAGCTTGTGACTCGGCGGTGATGAGTTACGTTTTCCACTCGGGTTGCGGCGGTCCTAACTCTGCCTCGTAAACTTTGGGAATTGTCTCGAGTGTGATCGGGAAAGAGCGCACGCTGTGTCGTTTTACGTTCGACGGGTAATAAGGACCTAATCAGTGCACTGTTATACGTATATAGAGAAGTTCACAGCATGCCAGGAAAAGTGGAGCAGATGGCATACGGAAAAAGAAGAAGCGCAACGGTATCGAGTGAAAAAGTAGACTACTTCAGTTGGATAACCGGGCTATTAGCATTCGTCGTGGATTCCGACGATTGTCCTTGGCATTCGAGAAATACGTGATCCTATCTGCATTTCCGTTGAATCGTCTCTGATAACTGGCTCGGGGAACAATAAGCAGGGGAAGAGACTTTCGCGGAGGGTAAAGCCAGCTCGTATAGCGTATAACTGAAACTCTCCGGGTTACCCCTATTGGCTATATCATGATTCAGTAGACTCTCAATCGGAAGAGGAGTCAGGAGAACTTTGGAAGATGGCCAGGGCTTATCTTCGACATCCCGTGCCTCGCAGTTAACATATCGAAGGATTCTTCCTTGGCTCCGTAGGAAATGTATGCCTGACAGTTACCCCTCGAATTGCCAGCTTCCCAGACATCTCTACGAAAGCCCCGTCCGTCTGGAGACCTTATCCCTGAATCGAGCTATGCGCCCTGCGAAGCTGCGATGAACTGGCTCGAAGCTTGCGCCGATGGTACGGTGAATGTCGCGCATTGTTGCGACCCCACCAACGGCATTTCGGATGGCAGTGAAAGGGCAGGAAAAATGTGGCAGAGTTGACAAAAAAAAAAGAAGAAGAACGCAATCTCTTATTCACGATTGCCAAATGTTCTTCGAAGCTGTTGCCCGATACTTGTGCAAACTAGCTCAGTATGAGTGGGTCTGCATAGCTGGGTGGCTTTTATTCCCCGTTCTGTCTCGCTTCTACTCCAACGAGTGATTGTCTTGCCTCTGCGCTATTCCAACTTCTGCTTCCGGTCTTTGGGATCTCCAGTTTCCTCCCTCTATCTGCATGCTGTTCGCTTACAGCTGCGCATCAAATGATGCGGCAATGGGTACGCGAGGCTTCATCGACTCGAAACTGTTCCGGCAGCAATGGAGTCGTGATGGTATGTCGGCTTTCGTGTGTATTCTTGGCCTGATAGTGCCACCTACACAGAGAACTCTACATCCCTATCGGGAACAATGCTCCGCGATTCAGAAACGTTGGTAGGTACATACTCGACTCCAACCCTCGTCTATACATAGACCCGCGTCTCGTTGCCTCTAGCCTCTCCCCCCAACGCGGCAATATTCGTTCCAACTGCTACTGCCGAGGCCCGGAGGCACCTCCAACGTCTACCATGAATGACGGGCATTCGAGCGAATGGGACCAATCAGTCTGATTGGCCGACTGGGTATTTACATTTCTGCGGGCGCGTGTACAAGTCCGCCAAGCGAAAAGGGCTTTATGTATTCCCTTCCTTGCCCCTCTGTACCACTTCTACATATGTCGAAGTAGGATACGAGTGTTAACAGGTGCGTTGTCCATTCGTGTGCGTTCGGTTGCCTCTGCACTGAGTGGCTCCACCATGGAAGAGGCTTATTGCAGTTTCGACTGCAGATTCACTCCGACGGATATCGCAGTAAGCCGATCAGTTTTATGGGGCGGACACGGTTGGTCTGCAAGTGTTATACCTCCAACAGCTATACCAACCTACAGGGAACACACGGCAACAACGAAGCGTTGGCTTTTGCCCAGCTCTCAACGCCTCACTCGCACCAGGTGGCTTTATCCCCGACGAACTTGTGGAAATCAATCCTCTCATGGCGATAGATTGACTACGGACAATAGTGGCCTGTGCAACGACGCGCGAAAGCATCGGTAGGAGCCAGAGCGACGGCTTCAAAGCGGCTGATTGACGGTTCATCTCCCAGGGTAACGAGAGGATTCGCGCAACAGGGACTTTCCAGACTCCCAGTTAATCAGGCTTTACTTTTTGATTCCTTGTTTCGCGCGTTGAAGCCACTTTTCGATTATCCGCGACATAGTGTCATCAACGCTCGCTCGATCCGAGCATCAAAGTCGATCACGTTAAGGTAGTTCTGTAGTTTTGGTCAAATCTTAGGAATTGGCCGAAATCTAAGTATGGTGTAGATATGACCTTCATCGACTGATGCCCAAAAATTCGATTCACCGTTTAGTTCATGAGATAATTGCAATTGAATATGGGTATTGGTGTACGCGATCCCTATACCTAAGACGTGAACCGAGAGGAGTTTGCTCACATTTCTCGATATAGGTTCTAAACGGATCTTAGGATTTCAAATAAAAAACACACGTGTAGGCAGTACTATTGTGGGATTGATTTTAAATAATACTAATACAATTTAAACTGTCAGCAAGATGTTGTAAATCCACGATCCGACGTCCTTCGACAGCGAATTTTTGTTGCTGATCGTTGAGGTTATGGTTATTCTCATCGCGTTTAGTCGCATTTGCTTGACGCATGGCTGCCGCAGCTTTCAGTCTTTTAGCAAGCGCCTTTTTTCTTGTAAACTTTCCTTTGTATCGCATTTGGGTGGACATTTTCACGCTTTTTCATTGATATAAGATATTTCGCGAAAGACGGATCGTAGGAAGCTCAACGCTATGACTGCAGGAAAATCGCGCTGTAGCCACAATTACAGCGCCGCTCTCTATACGAGTATGAGACCTATCTAAGCATGAGGTGCGATTGTGTGGGACATATAGAGGGTACAAGCTCTGTCAAAAAATGTACAACCAACAGCATCGTATATGCTTTGGATGTTACTATACGCTTCGACCGAAACTTTTGGCTCATACGTGTACCAACGGAACTACCTTAGGTGAATTCGGGTGATTGGGCGCGATTTTCCACGCAATGAAAACCGTCAGTTTGAACGTTCGACTTTAAACTTCGTCTTGCCCCTTTGAATTTTTGATATTTCTTCTCTTCGCGCCAATATCTTTCGAGGCTAACGTAGCGGAGGAACGGCGCATTGGGGGTAGTCAGGATGCGGAACGAGAACGAGAGAAATGCGAGGCTCTAAACGCCAGCGCACCAGGTGGTCCTAGCTGGGGATGGTCTCGAATCAATCCTGATTCGAAGAGGATGGTCGGGGGTGGGCCGTTCTCGGCTCGTTGCTTCTCCCGCGCGGGCTCTTGTGGGGGAGTGATGCCGTTGCCGAGAAAAGAAAGAAGACGGGAAACGGTGGGTCATCGCTCCGGCACTTCCGTGCCGACTCTACCATCGTATACCGGAAGTCGTTTTCTCGCCTCTCGTTCCTTCCACCTTGCACGCAGCCTCGGTGATACCGAAGGAGGTTAAGGGGCGTTCGGTGGGTTCTTACAGGCCGAAAGAGGTAAGGTAGCGCACTTTTTCTTACTACCGAGAGACTTCGGCACCCTGTGCTGTACACTTGGCTTTTATGTGCCCTCGCTACTCGCAGCAGTCTGCCGAGTACATAATGTGCCACGGAATCCGCGTATACGGCATATATCCGTGCGGTACATAACTCGGTATATGCTCGAGGCGGTTCCTCCTGGGGCCCCGTCTGGAAACAATCTACTCTCGCGCACTCGCTTCGCAATGCCTCTGTGCCCTTTTCCCTCGTCTTCCACCAAACGTTCGCCGGAGTAAGACGAACGCGTGCTTCCCCGAAATTACTTTGAATAAATTATCCCCCACAAATTACAATGGTGCGTAGACGCGTTCTCCGGGTGTGCGGGAAGCTTCACAGTCATCCTCGAGCTTTCCATTTCGGCGTGTCTCGCTCCGAAGAGAGATTCCCGAAGGAGCGCGCGCGGGCGCGACGTAGGTGAGAAAATTAATGCGCTCGTCTCTGTCGCTCTCGCCCCACAACCCCACCCCACCCCACCCCAAGCCCCATCGCGCCCTGGACGACCATTCCCTCCGGGCCCACACACGTCATGCCTCGAATCCAAAGGTTAGACGTGAACTTGGCGAAACTCAAGAGCTTCGCCCCCACCCCCACCCCACCCCACCGCCGGGAGGGGGGAGATCACGGGGAGTTTGACTGCTATATGGAACGGAAAGTCTCGGAGCAACTCTTGCTCGTCGCACGCTCCGTTTAAGGGTTAATTGCATTTTTATCGCCGTCAGGGACGACCGGTTCGATAGGTAATCTCTATCCTTTTCCCCGGTCTTTCACTTGCCCACAGCTCTCTTCCCATCATTCCGTTTCAGTGCAATACTTTTCGCTCTCTTTTTTTCTCGTTTTTTTTCTTCTTTCTTATTCGAGCGCCGACGAGAGGACGCGCGGTTATATTGGTTGCCCCGAGCGTATCGACGCCTCGGCGAGGAAATTGCTCGCACTGCGTCTTCATTAAATACCGGATTTGTATTCAAAGTGTCTACCTGCGTATACGTAAGTGAATGCGTATACGTATACGAGTGCGTAAAATATACGGTGAGCCGCAAAAGTGAAATAACTCGCCGACACTTGGCGCGTCGGTTGTTACGAGAGCAAAATAATGGCTTGTATGGGCGTTTCTTCGTTATGCCGCGATAACTAACGGTAATGGGAGGACGCTGGAACGGGAGGCCCCGGCGAAAAAGTTCGCCGAGCTTCGATCATTCAACGAGTATTGAGACACTACGCGGAAGCAAATGGCGCGGGCGAAACTTGGGGAAGAAATGGAGGCAGAAGCCCCGGATATCGATTTGGCGTTTTTTAAAAACTGATTTGGTATATTGGCATTTGATTATATTCAATGGAAGGCTGAAGCAGACAAAGTGGGGGGAAATGGGGGGCTGGCTAAATCCATCGTTGGGGGTTGACTATAAATTGTTTATTGACGAAAATGAAATGTGAGGTTATTTTAAGAATTAATTTCTCGTCGAACTGAGGAGTACTTGAGATAATAAAATATTTTTGTGTTTCGTCGCCATATGGAGTTGGCCATTTGAGAGTGAACGATTTTTTTGGACCAAGTGATTTTTTTTTCTTCTGAATGTTTATCAATGTTTGGTGTGCGTTGATCCGCTGTTAGAAATGGTTTATATTGGTGCTAAATAGTAAAAAAAATACATCATTCGTAGCGCATCTTGCTCACAAAACTCCGAAGATAAAAAATAGTTGAATGTGTGCAATTTTTTATTTCGGGTGTTTGTGGTGATTTTTTTTGTTTTAATTCACAAAGACTCAGTATAGTTTGCACGATGACATATATTTTTTTCAAATTTAATCTTGATTTAGAAGCTATCGTTCGCACTACGGAATTGAAGCTCTCATTTGAATTTTGCGTGTACCCACCGTGGCATATCGATAGCAGGTCTTCAGTTGTAAGGTCGTCGTATATTTTTTGCACGACTAGACTAAACGACTCCAAATTGCTACTTTCATCTTCTAGGCTGTTTTGTTCCTTTCTGAGCGCTCGGAGGCGCTCTGAAAAATGAGCTCCGAACATTTTTCAGAAACTGTTTCGCGTATAATTTATTTTGTAAATCGTTCTTATGATGTTTATACATCCTTCAAACCACGAAAAAAAAACGGTCGTACATTTGTACGCCTCAAACACCGAACTCGCGTGGAGGCTTGCGTAAGCATTAACTCTTACGATTTATATTCAAATTGCAATGTTTGTATTGTCGAAAAATGTGGTCACTAAAATTGAGTTACATTTGACTTCTCATTTGTATATGTTGAGTTTACCGGTCGCATGTCAGTGTCAAGAACCCTTTATATATATATATATATGGTAATTTGAATATGGTCGATCTCGATCTTTCAGGCTCAAGTTTTTATTGTGTTTCTCGAGTGATGTGATTATGCATATTGGGTTTTTTAATTGATAAAATGCATTTTTTTTTACAATATATGGAAAACGTCTTTTTGTGTTATTTATAGACATATTTGTTGTTTATAATAATTTTGTTAAATTATTATATTTTACATTATATTTATTATATTGTATTAATGTGATTTTATGTATGTATGTATGTATGTATGTATGTATGTATGTATGTATATGTATATATGTATATATATACATTACCGACAATGTGTATAATGCAGGCATTCTATAGAGTTATAGGTCTTCCATACAATACCGAGTTTGTCAAGGCAATGTATTCAATATTTTATCTATCGTTAACCATCACATGCTGTACCTAGGTAATGTATGCAATACCTAGGAATTATAGAGAATGCCATTAGAAGATCAGGTAAAGTAAAAAATGATGGACAAATAAAACATCTTCTGTTTGCTCACAATCATCAATTCAATAAATCGTTTCCATAGAGTGGCATTTGTTTGTTCTTACATGTTGAACTGTTGTGACATTTTGTTTGGGCTTGTTGGGGTCTTCAAAGAGGGCGCGCGGCTATAACCCAAACAAACCCAAACAAAATGTCACATTAGTTCAACATGTAAGACATGTTGTGATGTCACTGATGTGACATTTTGTTTTGGTTTGTTTGGGGTATACCCGCGCGCCCTCTCGTTAAACGCATCTGTTAAACACTTTGCCGACTGTACATTTGATATTGTATAAAATGCCTAGGTAAAGTGTGGAATAAATGATATTTTGTACATTGCCTGAACGATTTAGGCATTCTATAGAGTGCCTAGGTATTCTATAGAATCCCTAAAACGTTCACGCAATTTATAAAATATCATTTATTGCATTTAATTTAATTTATTATATATATATATATCTTGTAACCAATTTCAACGACTTTTATTATTTTTTTATATATCGTAAATAAATCATGGCCGAACATACCCAAATATGGCGTCCAGGGCTGCCAATCCATCCCTCCTCTGTTATGCACTTCAAAAGAATTCATCACAACGAGTAGCGTTGCGTTGCTGCTTCAACGTGCGCTTCCAACATTTTCGTAGGAAAAAGATTTTGAGAATCATCGCATCCTGGTGGAATTACCGAAGAGCGAGCCTCAGCGCCAACTAATTAAAAACTTTCGTGTAACTAGGAGCAGATGGAGGGCGTTGAGGTCGAGTTCAATCCTCGGGAAAAACGAAACCACCGAAAGGGATACCTCGCGCATCTTTTTTCCCTGCACATCCGACTCTTCCTCTTGACGTATCCCCGGTCCTTTTAAACTTGTGCCCGTCAAGCGCCTGTACCCGCTTACTACGTAACCATCGTATGCCCATTATAAGAACGCGCACGTGTGGTCCTCATGCTCGAATTCTATACTCGCGTGTGTCCCATTAGCCGACTGAAATTTTACCGGGAAGTTACGCTATCCGCCTTCAATTGAAATCCGACGCGATCACGTGTGGATGATTTAATTTTTTTCCTCCCCCCTTTGACGTGCATTTCCTGGTCATTTTCGGAGCCTTCGGGGGATCTGAAATGTCGAGCGCCAGCTCTTTGGCTTTTTTTTTTGTCGTGGACGCGTAATTTGAATATGGTCGATCTCGTTCTTTCAGGCTCAAGTTTTTATTCTTTTTTCTCGAGTGATGTGATTATGCATATTGGGTTTTTTTAATTGATAAAATGCATTTTTTTATAATATATGGAAAACGTCTTTTTGTGTTATTTATAGATATATTTGTTGTTTATAATAATTTTGTTAAATAATTATATTTTAGATTATATTTATTATATTGTCTTAATATAATTTTACATTATATTAACAATATAATAATTATATCGTTATTTCGTTAAATATAATTTGTAATAATTTTTTTTATTTATAATAATGTTGCTATGTAACCCTTAAGGGCTTACACCTAGTTGACATTTTTTTAAATATCGATTTTTCGTTTTCGACGGATTCTCGAAATATAACATTTCGAAAATATTCTCTGAAAGTTTCAAAACGGCGCATTCAAAATTGAGGGAGTTACGGGTGTTTATTGGTAGGTTCTGCGAACCGGGGGAGATAACTTTGACGGCGGAAAACATTTGTTGATTTTTATGATTTTTTTTATACAGGAAAGATTTATTCGCCATTTTTTAGACATAGGGTGGGTTTTATCACTACTTTTGGCTGGTACGTGGTATTATTTTTATTGTATCTGCTACGGCGAACGCTTCGCCATTTTGTAGCTTCCATGTACAGGGATTTCCCCTTTTTACATTTCCCACCATTTTTCTCCAATCCACATCCCTGATCGATCCCCACCTTGCGGCCGCAGCCGACTTCCCCCTCTGTATCGCATTCACCATGACATTTTCTGTCATGGGTATAGGGAAACTGCGGAAAACCTATACCAATACAGCCGGTCACGGGTTCGCTTCCCAGCCTCGGAGCTAGTCGCGTTTCGTCGAGAAATAGCTCACAGGCTACAGCCATACACACACGACACACACACGTACCGGTCCGTGTGCGCGACACCTGTGTAGAACTGGAGCTACGTCACGCCTGTGTTTTTATTTCTCTCCGAAACTACGAGACGGTGATTCGAACCCGCGACCTCCCGATGTGTTGATTCCAGAGGCAAGTACTCTAACCACTAGACCAACACATCGGTTTTGCTGGTACGTGGTATTTTTTTAATTAATCTTCAACCCATTAAAAAAATCATGAACATACTTTGAATATTGCATAACATGTGGCAAAAATGATTATATCAAAAATCAGATGGTAACATGCAACAAAAAAATCGTAAACATAAAAAATGGCTAATTCTGATGAAATTTTGTATAAACCTTATACCCTTATTGTCTAATGCATGACCCTAAATGATGAAAAAAAATGTTAAGTTTTTTTTTTGCAAAATGCAGCCATTTATCTACGAAAAATTCAATCTTTTTGTTTCAAAGCGCACCATTCAATCGATTTTCCACATTTCTTGGTTCATATTCTGCGTATGAGTGTTCATGAAAGAAAAATCTTCGCTGGTTTTTTTCAGATTAATCCCGTCGACGCTACGTGTCACGCCGTCTGACAACATCCACCGCAACCCGTTTAGAAGACCGTGCCATACCTCCGCCATTTTTAAAGACTAATAAAAAGAAAAAATACGATGTACCAGCCAAAAGTAGTAAAAAAAACATACTCTAAGTCTAAAAATATCAAGAAATCTTTCTTAAAAAAAAAATCATGAAAATGAGTAATTTTTACCTTCTCCAAAGGTATCTCTCCCGTTGACACGATTCTAAAATCCATTCCGGACATACACGAACGAAGTGTCCGAGCTACGCGCGAGCGAGAGCAAATTGTAGTAGACTTTCCATTGAAACATCCTCGGGTTAATATTTTCGTGTGATATTTTGTCATGGCTGCGACGGGTTCGGTAAAAAAATGTTGCTCAAGTAGCGAAGGAGGTTAAGTTATACGACGTTAAGGGGGGCGCGTTTAAATCACTCGTGTCCAGTTCCAATATCCAAGTGTCTGGACCCCCATACCCGAATCGTCAAAAAGACGATCGCGGTAACAACACGCCCGCAGCCTTTCGCTCTCTTCTCCCTTCCCTCCTCGCCGCTCCCTTAAAATCTTTCGAGAGATCCCTTCAATTTTAGAGCGGCGGTATAACAACCCGCCTGCTTTTGCTACTCTCGTTCTCGCTGTTCGGTCTTCAACGTGGGTATATAATCTTCTCGTTTTCTCGACCTTTCGCGGACCAGGCGCGCTCCAAACCGACGTGTCGGCAGAGTATAATTATTATTAGTCGACGCGCGAGCAACTATTTTTTTTTCTTCACCACTCCGTTTTTTTCTCCCGACATTTTTCACGTTCGTCTCGGAGTATTTCGTTTCGAGGGACACACGCTACTGGCGCGGCCCTTGGACAATGTTCGTACGGGAAAAAATAAACGTGAATGACAGGATTTTTCGGTGCTTCGACGAAACTCCGAGAATGAATTCAATCATTTTTTGACAGTTTCGGCGTCCACGGCGTGACTTCCGGCTACATCTGACCCCTCGGCTGACATGATTGTTTTTGAACATGCTTGTTTTTCGTCGCAATTTTCGGGCTCTCGTAAACACGCGCGTCATATCTTTGGCAAAGGGCAGTAGAAATTTCATTTCGATGGGACTCGAAATTCACCTTCGATTTGCCTCTTAAGGGGTTAGGCCACAGTAGAATTTTCAAAAAATCGTTTTTTTTTCGCAAAACGGTGCGTTATCATCATAAGAATAATTTACTATTCGATTTATAGCAAGAACATTTTTTTTCACCGACTTTGAGCGTAAGCCCACCTCTGGCACGGCCGTAGAGTATCTAAAACTTTAAACGCGTTTTTTCTCGAAACAGCTTTTTTCCAATTGACACGACAAATAATTTCAACAATTTTCATTCGATTTAGTTCAAATTTAAAAATTATTTTTAATTAAAAAGAATTTCTGATTAATCGAAAACTTTTTATTTTATAAGCAGTTTTATACGAAATTTTTCACTGAAAATTCATTCAAATACCTACAATTTGAATAAAACAATATTTTATCAATTCCGCACGTACTTCTTTAGGTATTCTAATGTAAATTGACGAGAATTTTTATTTTTTGTTTTAGGTAAAAAATTGTGGACGCTAAATGTCACGCCGCGGAGCGCCTAAAAAAAGATAAAAGGAAACATTAGTACTCGGCCATATTGTACATCGAAAAAAAAATTCGACCAGCTTGATATTCGTACTAAATAGATGTGTAATTAATTTTATGCGTGAATCACTTTTTATACCCGTTACTGTGGCCTAACCCCTTAAATAGAAATAAGAATTCCAGTAGTTTATTACCACCAAAGGATCAAATTGAGACACCGTCCAAAATAGTGTGTAATATTATTTGTTTCAGCACATTTCAGCTACTCAAATTCCTCAACCATTTTTGAAGATGCTTATTGAGAGGTAATTGAAATTTGCAAAAAATATTTAGTATCGCGACAAAAATGAGGAAATAGGCATATGAATATGAATGTCCGTTGCGTTACAACGACGCAAACTTCAACACCATAGAACGGTGGAGTTTTCAGGGGAGATACCTTCGGGCAAGAAAAAATTTGCTAATTTTCATGATTTTTTTTCAAGGAAATATTTCTTCACCATTTTTTGAGACTTAGGGTATGTTTTATCACTACTTTTGGCTGCTACATGGTGTTTTTTTTATTTGTCAATCTTCAAAAATGGCGGAGGTATGGCACGGTTCAAACTGCGTTTTCAAAACTGACGTGACGTAAGCTAAAAAATTGATCAACCAATACCGATAAAATTTGGTATAAATCTTTCTATCCTTCTTGTCTGAAACATAACCCTAAACGCTTTTGAAAATGAAAAAAACTATTTGTTTTACTGCACAATGTAGTCATTTTTTCCGGAAAGCTCAATATTTTCGTTTCGCAGCGGACAGTTTCATCGATTTTGAATATTTCTCACTTTTTGTTGGTTCATATTCTGCATATGAGTGTCAATGAAAAAAAAATGGAAGAAAAAATATATTTTAGAAATTTTGTTTTCGTCCTCGCTTCCAGTAGGAAGATCGCGAGAGGTGTGTCCAAACTTTTTGCTGGTAGTGTATACACACACGTATATGGAGAGTAGTACCTATATATATATAGTTTTTGAATTTTGAAAGAATGAATCGAGAGCCTCGCCGAGGGCCGTCTGGCGGTGTCCCTTTATGTGACCGTGCAAAAAAGAACGTATGTAGTCCGACTAATAGTATATAAACCCCTTTCGAACGAGGTAAACAAAAAGATTGAAGAAATAAAGAGGAAGAGAGAGAGAGAGAAAGAGATAAAACGCGGTATTTGCGAACAATGAGACGAGAGATGCGGGCAGCATCAATGGTACAAAACGAGCTGGTAAAACGCAAACCGGCCACCGCGTATATATAGCCCGGGTTTTGCAGCGAGGAAATTCACAAAGAGACCGAGGAGAAGCGGGAACCGGTTCTCCGGTACGAGAGGTATATGGCTCTCGGTCGCGTGCCCCTGATAATTAGCCCGACGACAGAACTCACCCCGGCTCATGCTTGCTTCGCCTATTCTCGCCTCTGTCCCGCGAACCAGCCAAAAAATCTACCACCTCGTCAAGAGACGAAAAAAAAAAGAAAACAAACGAAGAAAACAAAAAACGTAGCGTCGAAGAAGCGGTCGAAAGAAGTTCTACGTGCGGGGACGTAAATTGAAGCAGCCAAAAAGGAGAGAAAAAAAATAACCCAGTGGTGCGGTGACAAATTGCAGCAACAAATTTGTCGCGTTTGCAAATTGGAATGAGAATTTGACAATTGGCAATGTTGACTAGAGATTGCGAAAGATCTAAAAAGTAGCTCGTATGCTTTCCTTTTTTCTCGTAATTCGAATTAAGGGGTTATATAGAGTTAAAATTTTCGAAAAATCGATAAAAAAAACGTATTGTACATATCTTTAAGGGGGAATATACCTTTGTAAATTTTGTTGTGCATTTTTTTCCTATATCTTCCGGAAAAGCAGAAGAGCAAGAGAATGTTGAATTACAGGGACAATTGTATGGTCCGGGCATCGCCTATTAAAGGTAAACACGAAATTTCACTGATTTTACGGTACTTAAAACTTCAAACGCGTTTTTCTCGAAACCATGTGCGCCTCGAGTTTTCAATCGTCTGACTTGAAATTTTAACTGTAGCTTCTTGACAACGTTTTCTAGTCCAGTACGTAGAACTTTTTCAATAAGTTGAAATTAAAAAATTTTACGATCGATATTCGACCGATTTTTTTACGAATTTTTTTTTCTTCATATTGACGCCGTTTTTAAAAAATCCCTATTTTGAAAAACCCCTATCTACTGGACTAGTTTTTTATATCTACTTTCGAAATATTTTTCGTTTTTTGTGCCAGCTTGAAAATTATGATCTGTGCGAATACACCCGTAGCGGACTATGAAGAAAAAAAAAGAATTTTCTTTCATCGACTAGTGCGCCGCCATTTTGTTTCAAAATAATAAAAACGAACAAAAATTTCTTCAACTTCAAGGCTTGTACTAGCATGTATAAAAAACCGAATTTAAAAATATTTTGTTCTTCTTAAATGAATCGTCAAAAATGACCTTGATTTTGCCCTCACAAAGGTATATTCCCCCTTAAGTACACAAACAGAAAATTTCTTGTCAATCCGGCGGATATTCTCGAAGTTACGCGCACATTTGTAATTACGTGTCAGAGCGTTCGAAAGTGCTTTTGAAACTTTAAACGCGTTTTTCTCAAAACTGCGTTTTGAAAGTCGGTGAGCAAGATTTCTCGGAACCGGCTCAACCGATAAGTCTCAACATTTTAACACAATCTTTTCAAGTTTATTTTTTTAGTAATTAATCGAAGGTTTTTTTTCACCGATAAATATTTTCCATTTTATGAACAATTTAAGGGCTACATTTTTGTCAAAAAACGATTTTTTTAGAAGCCGCCATTTTGTCAAGAATTATTATTTTGCTTGTTCCTTCGATCAATTACAAGATGATCCATTATGTTAACGAAATATTTTCGGTTTTTTTTTTCATTTTAGATTATCCAGTCCAGAGATATCGTGCTCACCGCCTTTTTTAAAAGTGCGTCCGGAGATCAGCTAAACCAGCTTTCAAAATAATTATTTTTACAAATAAAAAATGTTAAAATACAGTTAAAAGTTACCATAATATGTACAAATGTTTACGATAATAGATTCAAAGGTCTTCTCAAGAAAAATTCTTTAAAAATCAATTTTTTTGGGCCTCCTGACTGTATATAGCCCCTAAAGGAGGTTGGAGCGGTTGAGTCAAATTACGGTTTACGCATTTTTGCCCCCCATTAACCTCAAAAAATGCATAAGAATGACAGATTTATACTGTAGATGCTAATTTTCCATAAAATGTATAATTAAAGGGAAACATTTTGTTTTGTAAATATTTTCATTACGTAAACAAGAAAAACTTTTGTCTTGCTACCAACTTGAAAAATGAACTTATCGATGATTACTATGAAAAAGGTGCGTCAGCAAATGTTTCCTACACCTCAGAATGAAATTTTGGGGCATTTGTAATTATGCCTATTTATATTCGTCACGAAATTATTTATTACGATTAATTAGAATTAACTGTAGCCGAAATACGACAACTATTTTTTATCTCCGGTGTCATGGGGTGAAAAAGTTTCGAAAAATTCGTAAAGACTCAGTACAGTCTAGACAACAACATACATTTTTCTTCAAATTTCATCTTGGATCGTGGCTAACGCTCCAACCTCCTTAAACGTCACAACGACGAAAGTCCGCCTTGCGACGTTAGTCTCGGTTACGTGAAAATCGTCACGGGGACGCGTGTCCGAGAGACGCGAGCAAAGAGAGCCCGAGAGAAAAGGAAACGAGAGAATAGTCGGAAGTGCCGCGTGCGGGAGTAAAACGGGGGCGACAAAGCCTTCCTGTTTCGTTTCGCCACGGGGTATCCGACTGTCCGCCTCAATGTCCGACGTATACGCACACGTGGATATAATTTATGATGTTCACTCGTTTGTGCTCGCCACGACGAAAACCAGACGCGCACCACGATCGCCCCTCGCTAATCCCTCAGACACCGGATTTAAGTACTACTTTTCTCTTTTTGACCGAGAAGAGTTTGACCAATTGTCGATGAAAGCACTTCGGGACTTGTTTTTACAATTGAAGTTTGCATCGTTAGAACGCAACAAAAGATTTTTTACATCTTATTTTCCTTGTTTTTATTATTATAGAATATCTTGTTTTTTTGTAGATTTATATTGTAGTACGATGAATATCTTAAGGGGTTACCCCCACTTGCGATTTTGAAAAAAAAAAAACGATTTTTTTATTGCATTTTTTTGAAGTGCAATTTGAAGTGGTTTTTTTTGATGCCCGGAATAGATGACTCTATGTAAGTTTACAAAAAAAAAAATATTTTCTTCGTGTAAGCTGAAATTGAAACTTTAAACGCGTTTTTCTCAAAATGGCATTTCTGAAGTCGGTGGCCAAGATTACTCGAACACTAATGAACCGATCTTCTTGAAATTTTGCAGGCTTATTTAATACATAAAAATGTAGTCTTTAATCGTTCGATTTTTTTTTTTCGAAAAAAATGGCCGTTTTATAGCCAAAAAACGGCCGTTTTTTTCGTTAAAATCGAACTATTAACTTTGACTGTCCGCCATTTTGTGAAAAATGAATATTTTTTAAAATCCTTCGATTAAAGACTAGTTTATACTTATATTTGACTAAATCCATCCGCATTTTTTTTTCAGATGATCCACTTCGCCGCAATGTTGGTCACCGCAAATCGTGTATATAAAAACATTATTTCATCGACGGCCATTTGCCACTAAACAATGTAATATTTTTCAATAAAAATATTACTGAAAGTTCTTCAAGATGTGTTCTTTAAGATGGTATATTGATCGATTAAAAAAGTTTTGTAGTTTTCTTTAAAAAAATTCGTGAAAAAGGCCTTTTTTGCGCTACAAGTGGGGGTAACGCCTTAAAAAATGGTTGAGGATTTTTTGTCGGCAAAATCTGCCAGAGGAAATTAAATGAATGCAAAAATATTCATTTTCATTGCACTTCAATTATGCAAACTTCAATCTCACTGCCTCGGGGGATAATCGTTTCATAGATTAATACGATTATTTATTTAGCTGCATAATTTACGACTTGCAAGGGTGCAATTGGCCTGATAGCAAAAAGTTGCAGTTTTGACTATTGAACTCTGCTGAGCCCGAATAACTGTTAAAAAATGGAAAACCCAAAGCTGAAGGCGATGCGCGCCTTCCAGTCGCAATAAGGCGAGGAATAAATACCAAAAATGAAAAAAGAAAGCGTTACAAGTTCCTTAAGGGCGGTCGAAAAGTTCGACAGCCCTTAAGGAACCCCTCGAAGACCCCTTCGACAAAGCATTATTGGGAATGAAAGAAAACTCGTGCTTTACATTCAAACTTGAATAACTCAACAATCAATGAATATTTAATGAATCAAATTTCCCAAAGCTGGCCTTTACAGCTTGCAAACGCTAAAAAAAATCGTCATCAATGATAGTAGAGGAATAAAAGCCATTTGGAAAATGGATTTAAACATTTTTAGTCTCGTTTACGCATTTTTTGAATTATCGTAATTTGTGTAGAAATAATGACATCGAGATTTCTAGAAAAGCTATTGGAAATTGTGATGCGCGAGATTGGGAATATTCGACGGGATTTGAGAACTACTAATCAACCGTCGAGTCATTCGAGTTAGAACGTGAATAATGTTCTATGTGAATCACCAAGGAAGAAAACGTTTTTTGATTTTTCTCGATGAAGGCTCGATTTTTTTATCTATCTAATAATGTTCGCAGGGGCACACACACACCCACTAGCCTCCCATGCATATTTAGAGACCCGGCATTATGTAAGCGAGATTATCGAGAATTTTCGAGAGCGTTGCCTGATCGGCGCCATTGATCTCGGGCACCTGCTGTGTGAGACAAATCAAAGGTCCCATCGCGCACAGGAGAGAATCGAGGAGAACGGAGAGACCACCGGAAACGGCGATTTCACCTTTGTGATTCGCCAATAGTTCACCTATGACGGTGAGACTCTCGCCTAGCAGCGTCAAGTGTGAGGCGACGTCGATCGGCTGCGTGCCAACGATTCTCAGCTTTTCTCTGTTCACGATCATCTTTGTCACTTGATTGGCCGAATGGCTCGCGGACGTTGGGACATTTTTCGCGGACGATCTCCCGACTTGTTTCGTCTTCTTCGCGATCGACGAGGCTCTTTCTTGCTTCGCGTTATCTGCAATTTATCGGGACTTTGTCAACGCGCGGAAATTTCGTCGAGATCGGAGAAGAATCGAAAAGTTAGTTCTTTTGGTTTTTATGGAAATGGCAAGTATTTATACAAAAGTTTAATTTTTTCATAGAATATGTTGAAAAATGATTTATCATAAAAGGAGGGTAAAGAAATCACTAACAATAAAACTTATTTTTTAACTTAAAATAAAACTCATTTTTTTACCCTCCCTTTGTGATAAATCATATTTTAACAACTTTTACGAAAAAATAAAACTTATTTTTCAATACTCGCCATTTCCATAAAAAAAAAAACAATTATTCTGAAATCACTCACGTACTTTTCTAGCCATTGTTAGGCAGATAGAGAAAAAAAAATGTTGTGATAGTTTTGTACATTCTAAGGCATTGGCATTGAAGTTCGTTGAACGGACTTTCGTATACATTTTTTTTCTTAAAGCACAAAAGATTCTCCGCATTATACACCTTTATCGCACCTCTCGACGCCCCTTAATTTAATCCTAAACGCATATTTGATATGCTCTCCGAATACTGTACATTTTGTAGTTTGTATATCCTTACGAATGGTGTTGATGAAATTTCTGCCTGTAATTGGCGCGGCAAGTGGCCACATCGGCTCGTTCCGCAGCTCGTCCTTCGAGCTTGGATTGAAAACCAAGCGTTTGGCTCTTCTGCGCCAGTTGCGCTTCTCCAAATGTGGCACTGTAGACCACAGCTCGCCCAAACGTTTGGACAGCGTCGCAAAGTCTGGGAAGAAATATTTTGCGTACTTAGTACGGCGAGAAAATGTCGCAAAACTTTTAGCCCTATCGTGGCAAGATTTATCTTTTCGGCAGGGAGCTGCTTTTTCATTTTTATTTTCCTACCCATATCGGGACGTTGTTCCGCCAGTCTTTGCCTAATGTCTTTTGCCCATAACATGTACGCGGTGAATCTTGCTTTCTGAAAGGTAGCAAGTGGCTCCAAATGGAAGAAAACGTACTGTTAACGAAGAAACGCGTCTAAGGTAACTCATCGGTGAAAACTCACTCCCTTGTCTTTACGCTGGGTCTTCGCCCCGCCGACCACCTTGCCGCCCTTTATAACGATCTTCTTTTTGTTCTTCTCGAGCATGTAGAGACTGTTGGCTTGCGAGGGAATTTCGTGCTGCGGCACTTCCAATTTCGTAAAGCCGGTGCGCCCGGTATCGTCCTCCGGCTCGCGACCCGCGCCGTGATCGTCCTCGTAATCAGAGTCCGAAGATTGACTCTCCGTGGAGGACGATTCAGCCGACGGTGCAACTGCGACGGTCGCGGAAGTACATTTTTTTCCATCGTCGAGTATTCGACGACCGCTCGGCCCGGTAGAGTCGTACGGGCCGGGGAACTCGGCTTGCTGAGGGTTCTGTTTCTTCGGCTTGTCAACAGCGTCGTCGCACGACCCAAAGTCTGTTAGCTTGGAAGGCTTTTTTCTAACTCTGCCGCTACGAGATACACCGGTTACTTCTTGATCTGAAAGATTCGATCGAGCAGACATCTCGGGAAACAACAAAACGAGCCATACGTAGAAGATTGTTGATTGCGTGGAAAAAAACACAATGTATCACGTTTCGAGCTCGAAACAAATATTTCGGCGAGATAACTACGAAATATTCGATATTTTGAGAGGAAAGATGGAAAAAGTATCCTTTACCGTCGCATTTCGAATATTTCGGTGACGCAAAAGCGTCCATTGTGTCTCTCAATGGTTTCGAAGAAACTTCTGCACGCGTCTTCTTCGAATTCACGAAATACGGGGAACACCAGATTCTTTAGCGACACGTGATTCGCCGTAGAGGCTTATTAGTACGCATATCAGCCACCACCGGCGCTCAGCGATAGACGAAAAACAAGCGGGAAATTTGAATGGTAAATCACACTTGGACACCGTTTTGTCCACTTTTAGTTCTCATATTCCATATCTTCTGTCATATTTGCGCTTAATAATGTATGGGAGGTACAATCTTCTGGGAGAATTGTCGAAACTTATGGTTAAATATTTAAATTTCCGATTTTTTATCGCATTTGTGGAATGATCTTAAATTTTGCATACAAGCTTAGAAGTGACGAATGAATAATGAATCCGATATTCATCGTTGGGCTAGAATTTCCCTAAGATACCTAAATACCCTTCGTAAACTGAAAAATAGTGCCATATTGAGGCTACTGTGAAAATGAACGTTCTTTCGTCGCTTGAGGCAACTCAAATTGGAGAGGAACGTCGAACGAATGGTGCAGGAATCGCAGATTGACGATAAACTTATGATTACAAGGATAGAACTGCCAGTAAGGCTTGAAACGCGTTTTTCTCGAAAATACGTGCTTCAAAATGGCGTCGCCATTTCTCGACATGTAATGAACGGATTGACTTGAAATTTGGTACACTTATTTAGTGTAATAGTAGTTTAGTCTCGAGCGACATTTTTCTTTTCAACAATTTTTCTTTCATTAGGTATTAACAATAATGATGTCACTTTACCTCGAAAAATCTTTAAAAAAATCAATTTTGTGATGATGATTAAAACACGATAACAAAAACACCTCGTTCAACTTTCCCCCAATATTATCTATATTAAGAACAAAAAATCTTTTTTTGTTTCAAATCAAGCAAGTGGCCAAAATCAAGTACACCGTTGAGCTCTCACGTTCCAAGGCCCTTCACGAGATTGCTTATAACTTCTTTGATGATTAACATGTTTGTATGAAATTTGTTACACAACTTTGTTAATCTATAGACAAATAAATGTCCAAACGATTTTCCAATAATCTTACTTATCCCTTCAAAATTGCTTTCTTCAAATAACCCTGATCTTTGGCTCGTCACAGTAAACCCTCAACTGCGTCATTCGATAATGAGACTCGAAATATTTTGTGTCTATGACTATGGGTTATTCGACGTGATTTTTTCTCCCCGATTTCGCTTATATTCTTTCGCGTAGGCAGGAATTATACCACAGAGAGGGGGAGAAGAGAATCGCGAACGGTGCTGTCGTAGGTACACCCAGAAATATACAATAATAATAATAACCTTACGTCGCATTTTTTTACGGTGCTTATCAAATGCAAATCCTACTTTATTGCGATTGGTATTCTTATTAGGTCTTTCTGGCATTTCTGTACACGCGATTCGCGCGACTCTCTTGGCAAAAATTATCCAGCCTCACGGACCGTTTTTTTTCTCTTCATTCCGCTTCTCTGCCGTTGCTCTCTTTTGCCTCGCCACGCTTTCTTCTCGTAAGAGGATTTATACGAAAGTGGCTTCCACGTATAACGAGCACACCAGCCAAAGAAATCTTTGGTTGCATTCTTGCAGAGTCTTCGCTGTTGTTTTTTCCCTTATTCTTCACTTGCCATTTAGATAAGGCGACCAAGCGGCAAATTTCTTGTCGTCGTTAGGATTTCGTTACTCTGTGAATAGCCAACAGAGGGAGGGATATATATATATATATATATATATATATATATATATATATATATATATATATATATATATATATATATACACACACACATATATATATATATATATATATGTATGTATGTATGTATGTATATGTATATGTATATGTACACACACGTTTATATATTTAGAGAGAGAGAGAGAGAGAGAGAGAGAGAGAGAGAGAGAGACAGCTTTTCTCTCATCACTACACGAAACGAGAATGACCGCGCGTGAATATCCGTCCCGTACATCCTGATTTCACGTGGGTTGAGATGGCAAGCGGAATTTCATCCCGCAAAACGTCAAACAGGGGAAGCGCGTATGAGAAATGTATCGATAACTTTAACGATCGGTATTGGGAATTTCGTCCGTTCGATTCTCGATACTCTCGCATACACACCGTCAACATTTTATTTATCACCCCATCGTTATAATCTTGAAGTAAAGGGTTTCCTGTGAGTCTCGCGAGCACGATCGAGAAACTCGTCCACCCGATAATGGCTACAAGCCGAACCAAATCGTCTCGAGCCGATAGATAAATGGATTATGCCCACCACTACTCAGGATTCGGCACGTCACGTGCACACGCGTTACTGTACGTCGGAATAATATAATGTGCAATAATGAAGCTAACGATAAACGTACACGCGTTCCCTCGGTACATGCATTATTATTGTTAATTCAACGCGTATCTCTGATAACCGAATAAACGACGAAAAATATGTTTTTCTTGCACAGTCGCAATGGCAATTAAGTTACTGGAAACAAAAAAAAATTCTCGTGAAGAAATCAGCCTGATATTTGATTTCTCAATGCAAACACTGTTCATGGTCCCGAAGATGTGTGTTGTTAAAAAAAGTTTCTGTTTAGCTAGACTTTTTGGATGTAATACCCAATGCGTTCGCCTAGGTGGAGAAAGAGTCGTAAACGTTTCTTCGGACGTGAGCACACATACAATTTGAATAATAGCACAAGTTTCGAGTCAAACTTTGCCGTCTGGAGTACCTTCTGACCCCCCCCCCTTCGCTCTTCATCTTCCGCGTCTCCCTTCTGCGAGAAGTAGCGTAAGGGTGACAAAAACGAAAAGGAGAAGGCGAACGGGACAACGACGAGGAACACGAAAGAAAAGTGAAACTTATTCTTCCCAAGGGATATCAATGGCTACTTGGGACCAGCGACTACTACTAGACTTTGATATATATATATATATATATATATATATATATATATATATATATATATATATATATATATACACGCACATATATATGAAAAATCGTTCTTTGCTGCAACATGTCTTACTTCCCCCATGCGTTATCCTCACCCCAGAGAAATTCAATCTTCAGTCCATATATTTTATCAAAATTGGTGTCGTCAATTAAAATGGAATTTCGTAACTTGACATAGAGTATGTAAGAAAGGAAAATAACAGAAAAATTCATTCATTAAAAAATTGAGGCAGTTTTATTGTCCAGAAATTTAAGACAACAAATTGTTTCATTATTCTAGACCTTTCTGAATACGTCTGTGAAAGTCGTTTATAAGTACCGTAAAATGGAGTTACTTTTAACAGGTTTTGGAAGTTCTTTGTAGGTAATTTTTTATTAAAATCCTAATTTCCAATTTTTTTTGCTCCAATAGAACGATGTGTCCTTTGGCTGTCAAATGTATAAAAAAGTCAAGCCGCACCAGCCCCCGCAATTCGACATTTTTTTAAAAAGTGTCATAGTAACCTCGAGTGACATCATTTTGATGAAAAAAAATAATATTTTATGCATTATACAAGGAACTGAATGAAAAACAACGATTTTTTACAATCCAATTGTCATCTTCGCCTTTTTTTAAAAAGTGTATAAAAAAGTCAAAAGGATTTTACAATCCAATTGTCATCAAATTCGACATTTTTTAAAAAGTGTATAAAAAAGTTAAGCCCCACCAGCCCCCGCAATGCGACATTTTTTTAAAAAGTGTCATAGTAACCTCGAGTGACATCATTTTGGTAAAAAAATTAATATTTTATGCATTATACAAGGAATTGAATAAAAAACAACGATTTTTTATAATCCAATTGACATCTTTATTAAGGAAAAATTTTACATAAAAGTATCAAATACCTAGGGTACTACTATAGACACTTAATCAGTCTTATAATTATCATTGAGATAAAACACAACATGATCAACATTATAATAAACTTGAACAACAAATTTAAACAAATTTAAATGCTCATACATTTAAACCGTATTTTGGCGTTTTGTTAAAGTAGCCCCAAAAACTGTCAAAGTTACCCTTAATGTCAATTTAACCCCGTTTTACGGTACTCGTCAAGTTAGCCGAGTTGGAGAAATTATGACATTTGCTCAGATTTGGCATGCACCTTCACTACACTGTTTTTCAACTCTAGCAGCAGAATTGACACGAAATAATTTTATTCTCAATACAACTTGTAGAATTGGCAGAAAAGTAGCAAAAATTGATAATCAAAGTATATAACGCCGCCAATTGGTACATTTTTATTTGCTGGATCTACCAAACATCACAACACCCATACAGATTAAGAATAGGTTTGATTTTTTTCCAGATTCATACAACGTGCCCAACAATGGTCACCAATTGGGGGCGTTTTCCGCGCACCGTTGTAAACGTACACTTGAATTTTGTTTTTTGTACATTCTCTCGAAGGATCAATAAACAAGTGTATTTTTTTTCTGTCATAAAAAAATGATTTCATCCCAGAAATAATCTCCAAAACTGCACTCTGGGCACCAATATTCCCTCAATTCAAGTTTCAATTCATCGAACAGTCAATTAAAAAATCTTTCGTTCCTTTCCATCTCGCCTAAAATACGTCTGCAGGCTCTCCATACTCCCATTACCGAAGTTTCATAATTCCAATCAAAACCATCATGCGTTTGTGCATTCCAGAATAAAAGTTTGCGCAGGTTCGAATGAATTTGGGATTCCCAAACCGCAATGCATTTCCAAGTGTTGATCCTGTTGCACTTGTACATTTCGCACTATGCGGTCTCGGTCGACGCTGCAGAGCGAGAGCGAGATAGAGAGTACGAGTGTCGATGCGGAGAGTATAAACTGGGCTTGATTGGCGGTTCGTCTATAGAAGGGATATGTAATCGAGTTATATCTGACTGATTGCGAGAGAGCCTGGGTAATAATAACGCAGCAGTCTATTGAGAGGCTGAACTCTATCGAAATCAACTACAGTCGTGTAGCTGTGGGATGTACGTACATGGGTCATGTACACGAGTCGAGGGACAGAGAGCGAAATAGCGGCAGCGATGAATTTGGGCGAGGGAAAAGGCCTTTTTGGCTTATTCAGAACGGAATTTTGGGCGTACAGTGGCCTCCGGTAATATTGGAGGACCCGCGCGAAACAATGTACGGTGGAGAGAAAGGAGAGACCCCCGGAGCGTTAGCCTACTACTGCTATATGTGGCAAGGGGCTACATGCCTATATGTGCATTCGGGGTTGCTTTTAGCCACTATATATGGCGTGCATTACGTATCTCGTTGCCTCAAAATCGGGAAAGCACGGTTTGTATGCTTATGCATGGAAAATTCGCCCTTTTGATGTTGCCTACAATGAGTAAGAAAAAAAAACACATTTTTGTTATTTTTTCGAGTTTTCCTGCTACATAGTTGTTTTTGCGCTTTCGTTGCCTGTATATATATATATAGTTTTTTGTAAAGTAAGAAAAAAAACATTTTTGTTATTTCTTTCGAGTTATCTTGCTACATAGTTATATATATATATATATATATATATATATATATATATATATATATATATATAACTATGTAGCAAGATAACTCGAAAGAAATAACAATAATTATAGTTATATATATATATATATATATATATATATATATATATATATATATATAACTATGTAGCAAGGTAAATCGAAAGAAATAACAAAAATGTTTTTTTCTTACTTTTTAAAAAAACTAGAAAAGATCGTAAAACATATGTGGGGGTGATCCGAATAGGTATCGATACAAGGCATCTAAGTTTTCTTTTTAAACGTGTTTTTTCGAGTCTCTCTCTCTCTCTCTCTCTCTCTCTCTCTATATATATATATATATATATATATATATATATATATATATATATATATATATAACTCGAAAAGGGACGTTTAAAAGGCAAACCTAAATGCCTCGAATCGATGCCTATCCGGATCACCCCCAGATTTGCTTTACGATATTTTTTAGTTTTCTGACAAACTAAGAAACAAGCATCTTTTGTCATATTTTTCGAGTGTTCCTGCTGCATAGTGTTTTTTCGCTTTTGTGTATGTACTTTCCGCTTTGGAATTTTCAAAAGTAATTGAGAGCCACTAAGACTAGTAGTAATTTTTTTTTATCATCTGAGCTTTAATGACTCACCCTCTTAAAACTATTTTTTCAACTGTGATCGAAATCTAAGGCATTAAGGGAAGAGATACCTTTAGACGAGGAAAACATTTACTGATTTTCTTGATTTTTTTTTTAGGAAAAGTTTCTTTACCACTTTTGAGACTTGGGGAATGCTTTGTTACTACTTTTGGCTGTTACGTGGTTTTTTAAAAATAATCTTCAAAAATGGCGGAGGTATCTCCTTCTTTAAGGTTCAGTTGGTCATCTATTTATTGCTTGACAGTGCACTTCATAAAGAGAAAAATGAAAAAATCTTTTTTTTTTAAACTAAAAAAGATCGTGAAACACGCATGGGGGTGGATCGGATTGGCATTTATATGAGGCATTCAGATTTTCATCTTGTACGTCACTTTTCGGGTCGACCTATATAAATTATATGTGTATATATATATATATATATATATATATATACCACGAGCTAACAGATCTCCTACAATCGTCCGTGCGTTTCTCTCTCTCTCTCTCTCTCTCTCTCTCTCTCTCTCTCTCTCTCTCTCTCTCTCTCTCTCTCTCTCTCTCTCCCTCTTGAAGTATCAAACCTCGCGGCGTGCCTCGAATTCCTAGCGTAATTGCATCGCATGGCGCAATGCCAGTGAGGCATGCACCGGCAGGTTTGGTCCAGAGCATCGTAGCCATATAGCATCAAGATACGGAAATGAAAATCGGGCAAAAGATGTTCCGTAGATGAGATAACAGTCGAAGCGAAATTTTCTGCTTTTCACTTCAAAAGTAATTCTCGTCCATAAACTTACGACCGAAGTAAGTCGATGCAGGCTTGCAGATAGAGCAAAGACTTTGGGATTCGTTCGCATTCAAAGGGATCATCACAGTGTAACGGGTCGAAAAATAGCTGATTTCCGCAATTTTTTTCCATGGTTAAAATACGCTAATCAGTCTGATTTTTTTTGTGTCAAATCAAAGCACTCGTAAAAAACAGAAAATACATTTTTAAACGATTATTTTTATTTTTTTTTTACTTTTTTCAACGGTCGACAATGTCTTAGAAAAAAGGAGTCCTAACGGTGTACACAATTTTAGCCGTAAATATTATCTGAAACGAAATTTGTAAAAGGATTATTAATCAGTACAAAAGCCGCTAACTTGCTATGGAGGTTTTTCTTCCAAATCGAAATTGACAAAACGGCGACGTTTTGAAAAAAAAAAGTATCGAATTTCGCCTGTTTTTCGACAGTTTTTCGTTAAAAAAAATATGAAGATAAAAAAGCTTCCATAGCAAGATAAAGAATGGC
The DNA here is from genome assembly GCA_944452715.1 of Ophion slaviceki. Lineage (NCBI taxonomy): Eukaryota > Metazoa > Arthropoda > Insecta > Hymenoptera > Ichneumonidae > Ophion > Ophion slaviceki. Next base: position 21,814,932 of record OX101793.1, on the reverse strand, counting down.
GTGAAGAATGTTGTGACAATATTTGAGACGGATGGCTTGAAAAACTTCTTTTGAGGGTGCACACCGTTTTGAAAAACGACATTTCGTGAAGAACGCGTTTAACCCTTAACAGCCATCGGGGGTTGAATCAACGCCAGTCGTTTTTCGACCTTGCAGAATTTTTTTTTCGACATTTTTTTTTATATTAAAAATTACACGACTAAAAATAATCGGCATGGTCTTGCACACAAGGGTTGAAATGCATTGCAGTATTTTTTTTTCAATTTTACAATTATTCATCACTCTCCAAAGTGAGTGGGGTTGATTACATCCCCAACGTCACAATCTGGAGGTATGACTGACAAGGGTTATAGTTTCGAGTGCGGAGTTTTCATGTAAATTGTCTACGTACGTTTATGTAAATATACGAACAACATGTTTATAACCGTCTATACTATCGGCTAATGCAAAAAACCGATTTTTCAAAAGATTTCACACTGTGATGATCCCTTAATTCGGGACTCGCGTGGATTCAGGCAAAACGATAGCACTGTCTTGAACTGAAGAAGTTTCGTCACTCCAGAAAATAACGCATTTTGGGGGATGCTGCCCACTTGGAATCGAAAGGGTTGTCCTCAAGGTGCGTTGAAAGGAAAAAAATCCTGATGATCCTTGATAAATTCTTATCACATGTACTTTCGTACGACGATACTTTCGAGTGCTCCCGGAGGATTAATAATTTCACTCAGCGGACTTGGAGAAACTCAATCCTTTTTCGCGATCGTATATCACCGGATCGAATTGGCTTACCTTTCTCGTGCTCTTTCATCCTTGTTATTATTATCATTTTATATTATCGCTCCTATTGTGTTTCGCGTGTATGCATATTCTCGCGGGGGCGCTTGGCGTATGCCGTGCGGCCAAATTTGGCGAAAGCCGCGACTTGTTTACGAACAAAGCGCGGATTACAAAGTATTTCACGTGCGAATGTATATGTACACGCTTGCAGGGATCTCGGTGAGAAAACGTTTTGCGGAGCGGCGTGTGCGATCTCGTATTACGGAAGCCCGAAGTCTTTCGAGTAACGATATACGTGGGTCTCGCAAAAGTCCTCCCACGCCATTTCTCTCTCTCTCTCTCTCTCTCTCTCTCTCTCTCTCTCTCTCTCTCTCTCTCTCTCTTTCTCTCTTTCTCCTTTTCGCTGCTTTTACGGGTCCAGCGAATAAAATATACGATCCTCCCTTCGACTTTCGCCGATTCTTACGCTTTTTTTACCGTCCTCCCGCGCTTTATTCTATTTTTTTACTCTCTCCGCCGTCGCTCTTTTTGGCGCGGGTGTTTTCGCGCCGAGCCCAAGTGCCCCGGAGTGAAACACGTACTGTGTAGTGTGTCAGCAGGGAAGAAAAAGGACGCAAGGTACTTCGATTGTATGCGACTATATATATATATATATATATATATATATATATATATATATATATATATGTATATATATACAGTGTCCTGTTACGAATGGATAATCCTGCAACTATCGATATGTCAGATCATGCCCTACTATATGCTGGAATTTCAGTTCAGTAAACGCCCCACAGTTTTCGAGATAAAAATCATCTGCTTTTAGTTTTTCGCGTGCCATTTCTACAAATGATAACTTTTTTTTACCCGGTTTAAAAAAAATACTCTTGGTTATTTGTTTTATCTAGAAAAGTCTTCTTTTTAACGTCAAATGATCAGGAAACTTTATGAAAAAAGATCTTATGCAGAATTTTCATACAAACCAATTCGAACATCTGACTATGATAGCCTGCGGTGTAAGAAAAATGTACTACGCAGATCGTGCCAATTACTTAAGAAAGTTGCTTAGTTATTGCCGATTCGTATCATTTGTAGAAATGGCATGCGAAAAACCAAGAGCAGATAATTAAAAAAAAACCCAAAGTCCAAAATCTCGGAACCCGTGGGTCTTTTACTAAACGGAAATTCCGGCACATAGTAGGACATGATCTGACCCAACGACAGTCGCAAGATTGTTCATTAATTACAGGATCCCTTGTATATACAAACTATATAGTATATTCTTTATACTATATTACATTATACTATATAGTAGTATATACTATATTATATTATACTATATATACTATATAAACTATGTTATATTATACTCTGTAGTAGTATATACTATAGTATATTATGCGTGTGTGTGTGCCTATACACATGGTGTCCGAAAGGAGAGCGGAAAAACGTTAAATTGCCACACGAGCCACGTACTAGGGATGGACCCCTTTTCGCGTGTGTTTCTCGCACACGCGGTGATGATCTCCGATTACTGGACAAGCAAACGCAGTCAGTTGAGCCACGAAGAAATTAAAGATATATATATATAGAGAGAGTGGCGCCAATACTGATAGTTTACTTTCATTGGGATGCAATAGCGGAAGGGACAGAAAAAGAACGAGAGAGAGAGAGAGAGAGAGAGAGAGAGAGAGAGAGAGAGAGAGAGAGAGAGAGAGAGAGAGAAAGGTCCTATTAACAGTATTCACGTGTCATGTGCAAACGAAAGAGCCTATACAAACAGCGAAACACCAATCTCGTCGCGAACTTGTTATTCGTGTGTATATATGCGGCATGTATATGTGTATTTGCCCGAGTGACGTACACGTGGGACATTCCGCACGAGGCAGCGTAGTATCTCCGGGCGGAAAAAAAGGACGGAAATTATTGGAATTCGTCCAAATTGCGATCGCATTGACTCCAAAAAGTCAATAAACGAGAAAAAAAACCCTTCTTCGTATCTTCTCCCGAGCCCTTGGACCTACAAATATTTATGTTGAGGGGGGTGATCCCTTTACAACGTAAAGAAGAGCTTATGGCCGAAAATGAAGCTGAGGGACTAATCTATGGCCTCCGAATCGCTGATTAAGCCGTTGATCATCCAGTCGCAACATTCTTGAGTCTTGGATTTTAAGCGCGTTTTTCTGAAAACCACTTTTTCGCGAACCTCGTACGAGATAACTTAAAAACTTTCTAACCGATAATTTTGAAATTTGGCACACATTTAAATAACATAACTACCGTCTGTGTGAACCTGAATTTTCTCGGAAATTATTTTTTAAAACCACTTTTTCATTAACAAATACTATAGTAAAAATTTCATGAAAAATCGAATATTTTTTTCAGACACGTACCATTTTTTGAAAATCCACTTTTCTTTTCATTGTTTAGGTTCGCATAGAGCGTGTGGGTATTATAAATCTAAAACTTCTTGGCTTCGATGTTTCGGAGCAATCCACCGGACGCTAGCTCGCACGCCGTGAAACAACTCAGGCGGCAACCGCCGCTGAAGCAAGTGTCGTACAGCCGCTATTACAAAAATAAAAATAAAAAAAAATTCGGAAAATAAAAAGATGTAATAATATGAACATAAAATTTTAATTATGTAGAATAAATAGTTTCGACACAAAAAAAAATCTTGAAAAATCGCTTATTTCCGGCTGCCTAAGGGGATCTTCTCCCTTAAGGTAACCGTCCGCAATTTGCGGACGGCGCGGCGAGCAGCACTCGAGGAAATAATGATCGTCAGGGTACCGCGTGTTTTTCTGTTAGAAATCTAACAAACAAGACGTGTTTGAGAAGGATATATATATATATGTACTGCTAAAACGTCAATCCAGAGGGGAAAAAAGTGAAAAAAAAGGAGAGCCACGAAATTCTTGAAACGCGCGAATTGCTTCGCACGGGAAGGCGTTCCTGTCCGTCGTTCGTTCGACCATCGTAAATCCCTTCTTCTTGGATGGTACGTACGATACACGCACATGTATACATGCATACACGTACACGTGGTACGGCACCTTACAATTAGTACTCCGGCGCGTCTCGTGCCAAAGTAAGCCGTACTCACCGTCTCCCTAAAGGAGGCAAAAAAGAAAAGTCGGCAAAAAGAGAAAGAGAACGAGACGAATAAGAAAAGAAACGCCAGAGCGGGCATGAGAGAAGGAAGCGGAAACTCGCAAGATCCACACTCGACGAGGTGGAACACTCGTAATACGTCGTGTTCTATCGAGGCCCTCGGAGTTCTCTCCACTGTTCCTTCATTTATTTTTATTTCCCCCTTCGTTTGTAAAGCTATACACACGTGTTTATATATATATATATATATATATATATATATATATATATATATATATATATATTTGTATGTATGTATGTATGTATGTGTAGTGGTATGCGAAGACTCCGACTCCCTAATTGCACGACGAGGTGATTAAGCTCGTTTCGTATCAAACACGAGATTACCGTCAAAGTTGGATCTGTCTTTTACAAATTTGTAATAAAGCTCAAGGCTTTACCCTTTCTCTCTCTCTCTCTCTCTCTCTCTCTCTCTCTCTCTCTCTCTCTCTCTCTCTTTCAGTGTTAGTTTTTTTTTTTAGTTTTTAGCATAGCTATTATTACGCATCAGCGAACAAAAGTGTTACATATGCGTGAAAAGTGCAAATTTTAATCTTAAATAGTAAAACGTGATGTATTAGATGAAGTTGTGTAAGCTGCGCATAATTCATTACTACTAAGGCATGTGTGAGATCACAAATAATTATATAAGAGTAGAGCTCAACTTTGTATCATATTATTGTAATATAATGTTTAAGCGTTTGTTAACATTTATCCCATATATGTTGTAAGGCATAATAATTCATCAATCAATCAATCAATCTTTCTTTTTCTCTCTCTTACAGCATTATCAAATATTATTATTGTATTATATTATAATTTATTATGATGATTATTATATATGTTTTTATGTTTATGTATTCATCATCCTTTGCCTCAAGGTGTTACCAGGGCATAATAAAATCAATCAATCAATCTCTCCCTCTCTCTCTCTCTCTCTTTAATTTTCTCTCATCGATGCAATACGAACGATTATACAGGACAGAGCACCCAGAGTGCATGATCAGCATCGAACCAAGGACATTTCTGAATTACCGATTACTTATGTTGAAAAAGCTGCAATAAAAAAAAATTATCACGAAGCTACAGCCATGATGGAATAAAAGTTTTCGTGGTTCGAGGATGTCGGGCTAATAGCTTGACTATCCGAGTACACGGGAAAAAAAATGATGATTGAGTCCGCGATGGAAGCACGACTCGTTCGAACTTCGTGTACCCCCTTAAACCTCGCGTAATCGACGAGATGGATGTTCGTCTAGCGCTGCTACTTGTGCGAGCGCCCGTGACTCGCTATATTGCCAAGGTTGTATCGGATAAAATATATCGACTAATTACATAAATGGCCGACTAATTTTAATGAGACTTTTTGTTCGCGCGGGGAGAAGCCAGCTTACGCGCGAGCGTCTCTCGTAGATAAATTAATTAATTCGTTGGTGGTATCGGTTCGCCGCTAATCTGTAATTTACGGACAGCCGAAGGGAGAGAGCGAGTGAGAGTGATAGAGAGCGAGAGAGAGAGAGGAAAAGGTGTGTGCGAGGAAGAGTTTGGGTATTAAGGTTGGCCATGAATGCAGAGGGGAAAGCAGGGACGAAACGGCGTTCGGAAAAGGGAGAACCGCTTGAATTTTAGTATAACTAGCTTTACGCTAACTAGCTCGAGGCTAACGAAGCGTGTAAACGCGACCCGGTGAACGGGGGGGATCTGCGTCGGCGAGCTTGCTCTTCGCTCTTGCCTGTTGGCACTTAAGGGACGTGCGAAAGAGAACGGCAGAGTTACCTATCGGGATCAGTTCAATCCCGCCTCCTCCCCGTCGGATACAGCTTTATCTCGCCTCCAAGTTAACGCCAAAGTTTTCGCGAAACTACATACATACGTATGGATGCATAAGCACAGTTCATAAGTCCATCTCGTCTGCTCCGTCCACGAGGCCCAGTTACATCCACCGCCACTTCGTTACAAGCTCCTGCAATCAGGGTAGTCTTGCCTAAATCGTACCATAAGAAGCATTTCACGCATTGCCCGTCACATGTTCACCGACTATCCAAGCCGGATCCAAATAAAACAAAGAGCCAGCAAGGTTGAGGGCTGGCTGCTTGTTCCATTTGGATCCATTGGATCCGTTGGATCCTTTGGAACCCAACTACCCGAGTCGAAATTTTTAGCCTCCTCTGAACCCTCGCAGGACCCATTTCTTTTGTAATACATAAGCCGCCAGCCTCCGTTGAACCTACGAAACCTCATTTGTCGAGTTCAGTGCCATGAAGAGACCTCCTCTTGGCCCAGGGTAGCCTCTGCTAGACCTCCCAAACCTTCTCTCGACCCCCAGTTTCAGTGAAACGTGCAGAGCACAGGCCTCCTTAACCTGCTTTCAATCTCAAACTGTTGCCTCGACCCCACCTAACCTGCTTTCGGCCCAAATTCGATATCTCCTCCATCATCATTCCATTGTGACCTGATCGGTAACCCGTTCGATGACGAAAATAATACGAAATTAATAAAAATACATCGTCCCCTTATCAAATTAATAGTCCAATATTAATATGCGAAAACAATCAAATTTGCTCAATATCGATTTATTATTATTTTATAGGCAATTGATAAAAGAATGCTTGTGTATACAGTCTTATTCCAATTCTATCGGATTAATAAGCATTTTCCTGTGAGAAAAAATCTCACAGGAAAATTCTTTAAAAAGTGCCAGTCTATCCAGTATAAGCTTACGCGACGTTTTTCGTTCTTGACATTTCTTCTTAAGCCCTCTAGTTCTTGAGTTACATTGCATTATCTAGAATTAGTCTTTTTAGCAAAAAATGAAATAACATTGCGAAAAAAATCGTACAAAACTTTATAAAAAACGCAAATGAAGTTCCTGCTACCCCGTTTAAGTTCACCATGGATAAACGTAACAATTTTTTTTCCATAAGTCATGCGTTCAATTCTTGATGGTCGAAAAAAACCGAAAATCAGTCACGTATAAAAGTGCGTACCGGGTCGAAAAGAAAATGATAAAAAAATATTTCAGAAAAGCAACATACAGCTGAATTTATTCCCGTCAAAACGCCGTTCGGTAAATTTGGTTATCTTTTTTTTACGAAGCTATGTGACTTTTAGTGCAGCAAGAAATATCGACTGGTGTATCCAAACATTTAAGCGACGGTATATATTATATAATACTTTATATATATATATATATATATATATATATATATATATATATATATATATATATATATATATAATACTCGAAATATGTGGTTGCGTTAATATATTCGAATATACACTACCAGTCAAAAGTATTCGGACACTTCAGATAACTGCAGAACTTAATATCACTTTGGATCATTGCAAACTTATGGTAGAATAATAATTATTTTACGAAGATACTATAAAGCTCTGTGAAATTACTTAATCATATAGATCTTTATAGTATCTTCGTGAAATAATAAATGAAATGAATTATATTACTCTAACATTATTTGGCAATTATCCAGCGCTCAAAAGTTTTGCGATTATGTGGAGTGTCCGAAAACTTTTAGCTGGCAGTGTATATCTAAATAACATATAATGTTGATTTCTATATGGAACGATAGGGTGTTAATTATAGTCTATTTCATGTTCTGAAGGATTGAAATTGTCGGTTTAGAATTCAACCTCATTCGATTTTTTCTTTTTGTTTTTGTTCGTTTTGTTTTTTTTTTTTGTTTATTCAATAATGAGTTGATAAATGGCGACGGCCGATTACCGTCGATTTCAAATAAGATGTTTGATTTTTCCTTGTTTTCATTTTTAGCACGTCGAAAATTAAAAAAATATTTCCACGTGTATGTATGAAGCATATTTTTATTTTTTCCCGCTAAATATTATGATATTAACTAACCGCGTCTATTTGATTTTTTTTTAATTTGTATTAACTAGATTTTTCATAGAACCAAATTTTTCCTATTGCATTCCATTATTAAAATGATTGATTTTAAAAATGTTTATTTATAGAAAATCAATCTATTTAATACCGTCCAATAACTACATATTTTATTTGATCCTAATAAATCTGTGATTCGGTTTCATCAGTTTAACATTTTCATCTGTTCAAAAAAACAATTTAGTCAAGTTCACTGAATGGATCTAGTTATTTTTTTTTAATTTACCTTAAATAGAATATTTGTAGAGTTAAGCATTTTTCTATTTGATTGAACTAATGGTCCATCTTTATTGCAACACTCATATCAAGGGGGCGGGGGGTATTTTATATATATATATAAAATACCTATTTTATATATATATATATCAAATTCCTCTCTCTCCACCTTCACTACCCCCCGCCCCTTTGATATGAGTGTTACAATAAAGATGGACCATTAGTTCAATCAAATAGAAAAATGCTTAACTCTACAAATATTTTATTTAAGGTAAATTAAAAAAAATAACTAGATCCATTCAGTGAACTTGACTAAATTGTTTTTTTGAACAGATGAAAATGTTAAACTGATGAAACCGAATCACAGATTTATTAGAATCAAATAAAATATGTAGTTATTGGACGATATTAAATAGATTGATTTTCTATAAATAAACATACACACACACACACGCGCGCGCGCGCGTGTGTGTGTGTGTGTATGTGTCTGTGTGTTTGAAAAATCTATAGCTTATGTGATACAACAAATAGTTGGAGGTATTCATTTGGTCTCTTATGCCATATCAGCTACCAAAATGTTATAAGCACTCGGTAGCATAGGGGCAGCGGCGCGTAGTTATGAGTAGGTAGGACTAGGTTCAAATCGCATATAGGGCAAATATTTTCTTCGAAAAAAATCATTTCCAAAGGCCAGGGAATGACGAATTACGATGAAAAATCCTTGTAGTAAAGCTCTCAAATAATGCGTTCATTTTATTTTCGATTTATGAAATATTTTTTGCATATAGTACACTAAGCTTTACAGTGTACATTGTAAGCAAATGAAGATTAATTTGAATCTCATCTTTATTAACATATATAAATATATTTGAAAGAAATATGATCGTAATAGGCTGGGAGACAAGGAAAAACACCTATTTTATTTAAATAGATTCTATATAAATTAATTTTTTTGTTTAGCCGTGTACAGTAGGCCGAAAGGGGGGGCAGTAGGTTCTGCGGGAGCGCTCGAAGTAGGCCCACCTGAGGTTCCGTAGGTTCAATTGTGACCCTCCCTGACCTCCTTTGAGTCAAAAAGTCTACTTTCTGCCATGCCGGAGGTTCATCGGAGGCTCTAACGCATGGTACTTTCAAACATTGTACCCTCCTTTAGATACCCAATAACCCGCTCACGCCGATTTCTGCTCGCCTTCAATTTGTGGGTTGAACGCGGCTCGACAATTTCGACTCGGGTAAGCCAGTCGTCAACATTGCTGGCTCGTTTCATTTGGATCCGTCGCTGGTTTGGGAATATCCAACATTTCTTACCACCACTTTGTATCCTTTCTGGAAAGTAGATACTCTCCTCAACTATTGTCATTAGGCTGTCATATATTTAGATTTGCACATGGTATTCTTTACTTTGGAGGCAACAGTTTGGATGACCGTAAAAACTGCATCTTCGTTTGGTGTCGTGATACACTTTGGGTTAGATGCTGCAGCTGAATGAAAACAATTTCATTACCCATTACGTTACGTTCAGTGATGTAACAAATTTCCATTACTCGTTACATTACATTTTGTAATGCACACAATTGCCATTACTGATTACATTGGATTTTGTAATGTAAAACATTTTCATTACACATTACATTGGAATTTGAAATGGGAAAAATTTCCATTGCCCATTACAATGTAATGGGTAATGGATTTTTTTTACATTACAAAGTCCAATGTAATGAGTAATGGAAATATTTTACATTACAAAATGTAATGTAATGAGCAATGGAATTTTTTCACATTACAAAATATAAGGTAATGAGTAATGGAATTTTTTCACATTACTAATGCAATGCAATGTAAAAAATCTTCATTACTCATTACAATGTAATGAGAATTATTATTCGTTTCCCATTAGGGGCAACGGTTTTTGCACTGGATCGATCTCACCTCATGGGAAACGAAAAATAATCCATATTACCTTTTGTATGAGTAATGGATATTTTTTACATTGGATTAGTAATGTGAACAAATTCTATTACTCACTACTTTATATTTTGTAATGTAAAAAATTCCATAACTCATTAAATTAAGTTTTGTAATGTAAAAAAATGCATTACTCATTACATTAAATTTTGTGATGTACAAAATGTCCAGTACTCATTACATTACACTTTGTAATGTAAAAAAATTCCATTACCCATTACATTGCATTTTGTAATGAAAATATTTCACATTACAAAATGTAATGTAACGAGTAATGGACATTTTTTCACATTACAAAATATAATGTAATGAGTAATGAACATTTTTGACATCACAAAATCCAATGTAATGAGTAATGGATTTTTTTACATTACTGAATGTAATGTAACGAGTAATGGATTTGTTTTACATTACTGAATGTAATGTAATGGGTAATGAAATATTTTTTCATTACCCATGAAAAAAAGTAACGAATAATGCATTACTTTTTCATAAAAAATTTCGCAACCCTGGTATCAGTACGATTAGAGAATACTACGGTTATCCCAGGTAGACGTGATTCCCCGATGAAGTAGAAATTAACAAGTTTTCCGATACGTGGCAAACGTACGAGCAAAATGGAAACGACAAGCTGATTTGCATTAGTAATGGGTTAACTATCCGTGAAGTTGGGAGAGCAGCTTGAATGGTTGATCATCTTGGCGCGAAAATAAACCCAGCGTTTATTCCACCGCGGCAATTTATATATATATAAATATACATTGAAACACGTGTGTACGAAGACGAGTAGCTGATCGTCCGAATGATTCATGCGCGTTGCTTCTTCACGGTAATTGCGTATTTCGCCCGGCGGGTTCGTGGGATATGATCTTGTGGGTAGAGAGCGCGATAGAGGAAAGACTGACGGAAACCGCGTGGCTAATTTTACGTCCAATAATCCGTGCGCAAGTTTGCCGAGTTTGCGTCTATCATACGGTACCGTGTGACACAGCGAGTGCGTTGGGAACGTACGAGAGTATTCGAGGATTCATGAGACTTGAATTCATGATGGTTGGATAAGCGGGAGGAGGAGAAGATGGCATTTCCCTCCTCGCGTCTCCGTCCTTCATCATAATCTACGACATATAGGTGAAGACATAGGTATAGAGATCGGAGATCACGAAGTTCTCTCGCCTTGGCCTGGGCCAAGAGAGCCATTGCTCTCCGCTGGTCCAAGAAGTTTCGCCTTTAAAGCGACGGATAGGATGAAGAGAGCGGGCGGAAGATGAGGCCGTCTTCACTGGGTACCAAGATCTTTGAGCTGTTTCCTGTTGCCGCGGGAAAATTCGCGAAGAGCTGTTGCACACGAGTGTTTGTTGGTAAGACTCGCGATGATTCTCGGACATCGTATACGCATTCGCGCGGTCCAGTCATCGCGAGTCAACGTGTCATCGCGGGATAGAGAGAGAGGGAGAGATGGATACACTCGAGGCCAGGAATATATCTAGGCGAGGTCTTCAGCTCATCCGCGGTATTTCAGCGAAAGCGCGAAGGTTCCCTACCAGAGCTCGATGAAGGTCGAGATTGCGGAGAGGCTAATGGCAGAGAAAAAGGCAAAACTGCCAGGGCTTGGTGAACCGAGTGAGATCTCGGATCCAGGCCGGGAGATCTTCGCGAGAAGAACATCCTCCTCGCGCGCGTTCCACTGCCTCGAGCTGACACTCGAAAGGCGTGGACTAGACGGGACGTTGACGAACGATCCCCGAACGAAAATTTAAATATAAAACACTTGCCTCATCTTCGCGGCCTTTATACGAGCTGCCGTTTCTCCTATTGTTGTTATTATTGTTCTGTTGATACACCGGGGTGGGAGAGAAAGCGACGAGTGTGTTTTGCACGACCGTGGAATTAATTAACCCACGGCAACTCATCACCACCTGGCGTCGACTGTCCCGAGAGATTCATTATTCCCGGGAGACCAACACCCACGATCAAATATTTGTCTCCAGCTGCTCATGCGGAGACGTCGAACAAACGGAAACGCCAAAGTTTTGGACAACCATAGTTTGACGACGCGCTCGAGTAGCTTGGGTCGGTTCAGAAGTACTAGTTCGGTCAAATGGTGATTTTGCTGAAAATTTTGGGTAGAAGGCTGTTTTGTTTTCATTTCGTGGGGGGGGGGGGGGGGGGGGTGAGTGTGAAACTCAGTTGCCTGGACGTTAAGAGTGATAGAACGTTCGCCATCTTGAAATTAAGGATGTGATTAGTTTTTTTCATTTATCTCCGTAACCGTGAGGCTCATAAAAAAAATTGTAGAGAGCTTTTTTGTAGTTTACACGATTATCCATAACTTTTTCTTATAACTTTTTGCGCTAATGTCAATAATAAAAAAGTTATAACCAAAAAACGATGAAAAATTAGGAGATTACAAAATCTCAATTAGAAACAATTTCGAATTATTAACATTCAGTAAATTCAAATTAATTAAATAAAAAATAATTAACTTTAACGTTAAATAATGAATTTCAATAATTCATAAGCAATGAATACTTTTTAATCTAAAAAGAGAACGAATAAACTTTCAAGAGACGACACTCTTTTCGCGATTAAGAATAATTAAAAATTTAATTGTCATATGATTTTTGTATTTTTATAAATTTCTATATTTCTAAATTTTAGATTATTATTATTTATAAATAAATAAAAGAAGAAAGAATAGAATTAAGTAACCATGAGAATCAAGAAAAAGAAACCGAATGAAAAATGGAACAGGTCTGGAAATGGAACTTGCCTCAAGTTTCTTATCCTCTCATTTTTCATCTTTCTTTTGTTTGTAACTTTTTTGTTATTAATATTAGCGCAAAAAGTTATTGATATAAGTTATGGAAAATTGTATCAACTACAAAAAAGCTCCCTGCAAAATTTTTGTCGGCCTTGCGGTTATGGAGATAAATTCAAAGAACCCTGCCCTTCAAAACGAATGAGATTTGAGAGTGATGATGATTGATAATTTCGAAATAATCATTGAAAATCTTAACAATATAATAAAAAAGAAACTACTGCTCGAAATAAAATTATGAACAACTTTTTAAATACCGACGTAACCTACCACTACCTCCCTTCACAACGTTGAAAAATCAATAAAAGCAAACCGAATTTAAAAATATATTAAATTGTTTATAACGAAACGCTCTATAAAAAGGTAAAAAGCATTTTTATTGTCAGATTTCAAATTAATTAATAATCTTGCCTCAACGTGTTTTATCCCCTAACTTTTTATCTTTTTCATTATTGACATCAGCGCAAAAAGTTATGGATAGTTGTATCAACTACAAAAAAGTTCTCCACAAAATTTTTGTCAGCCTCACGGTTACGGGGATAAATAAAAAAACTAATCACACCCTTAATTTCAAGATGGCGGCCGTTCTACCACCCTTAAAATCCCGGAAACTGAGTTTCACACTTATGGCCGACCCCCCCACGACATGAAAATAAAAAAAATAGCGTTCTACTAGTTCTGCTGGCGTTCAAAATTTTCACGAGGCCTTATTTGAAGCACCATTTGACCATACTAAACATCAAAAGGGACATTCGTTGCGAAGGACAGTTGTAGTATGTACAGCCAAACTTACCGGAAGTACAATTGATCTCGATGATGAATTTCTGGCAGTAGAGAAGACACTGTCTGTAACAAAAACAAAAACATCGTTTGTGAATGAACATTTGAGGCTGCGCGAATGTTCAGCTCTAAGCTGAACGATGCGAAAAGACCTGGCAATCAGGAAACATCTTTCGAAATCCCTCTCTTTCGCACTATGCGGATAAGCGGTCTTCATCGTACCCCAAAGACGGATGTGATCAGCTGAACCGCAACGGCATGCGCAGCCAACGCGACCACCAAGTCTACGGTCGACTACATAGTACCCAATGTTCATTCCGCTGAGTGCGGGTGTTCATCGGTGACTCTACAATCGAGAGCCCAACGAATGGGCAAGAAAAGGAGAGAGAGAGAGTGGAGAACCGCCAGCTGAATGGAGGGACAGAAGTTGGTTGCTCTATCTGCGCTACTCTCCACCGCTGTACGGTCAATTAGCCTCGAAAGATGGATGATAGTCCGGATCAATTCGAAGAGACATAGCAGCCGGACCCGAAGCGCATATACGATAATGGTGGGCGCGAGGGCCGCATCGATATCCGATTGATGTACCTGGCGCGCGCGCGCGTTGGACGATGCTCCTAGGGTGTGTTGGTAACCGTTCGATCGTCCCGTTACGCCTCACCAGGCCTATACCTATCATCCTGTCCCGTTTTCACTTCGCCTCCGTCCAACTCCTATCCCCTGTCCTTTTGCATCCCTTTCTCTCGCTGTTCCGCAGCCTCGATCCGCATTTCCCATTCGTATATATATCATTAACAGTCGTTTTCGCAGCTATCAATTAACGCGAAAGATTCTCCGCGCTCCCATGAGGGTGAGAAGGAAAAAGAAGATGCTGGGAGCAGAGGGAGAACGGACGAGAGGAGAGCAGGTGCTCGGGTTGTACGTATTCATCCCGGCGGTTCTTCTCGCAATAGGCCTGTCCGGTCGGAGAGACGAGCATAGGAGAGTAAAAAAAAAGAGGCACGAAATTTATTTATTTTTCACGTTTCCCGTCACTCTGCGTTACGGAGGAACAAGTTCTAGACAGCCTTATATTTAGATTTATATTTAGACCCCGTTTCACGTTCCCGCAATCCCTTCTTCCCTTCTTCTTATTTTATTCCCCCTATGACATACCCAGAAAGCATGGAAAGACTAACGGCCCAAAGCATTTGCCTTTTCCCAGGTCTTGTTTTCATCTCCATCTCTTTCTCCACCAAGCTCTGCTTACTCTTTTTTTTCAAGTTTATCTTCGGTTTTCCTCATTTCCAAACGATTCCTCAAAGTGAAAGTCCACCGGAACAAGCGAGCGGCTGAGTTCTCGTTGGCTTGTTAGTTGAGTAAATACTTGAGGTCCCGAAGATGGAGTTCGGTAAGTATACCCACCTAACGTGTGTGCACGTAACAATAAGGACCCGAGTATTACCGGCATCAGCGTCTTGAGCACTCCAGGGAAAGTGGCACGTCGATCGGCCAGCAAGACGAGACACATGCCGGGTCCAAAGACACCCAGCAACATCTAGCAGTCAGGATTTCGGTTAAACGGGGAATATTTGGGGTCAAAGCCGAGCAAAGGTAACAACCGCTCGTCTTCTCTATTTACTCTGCCATGAGGAAAGGCTAACTAAGTGAGATCGAGAATGGCTACGATGCGGAGGAAATTAGTCGATTTCCATTAACCCGAAAAGCAGCAGACCGCACTTTCCGAACAGATGGATTTCTTCCCCAATGGGGTGGAATGTGTCATCGCCAAAGTGGGTTACGACGGCTGCCGACGACCTGGGTGTTTTTAAATGCAGAGCCAGGCCTGCACTAGGAAGAAATCCGAAACAGCAACATCGGCGAGAAAGCTAGTTGAACGCAATTAGCCTGACAATAAGCTCGCTTGTGCTCGTTCCCTAAACAAATAGGCTTACCATTATCCGTAATAGGATGATGCTCGAGGCGCCCCCCGTGGGTCCGGAGGATTCCAGTTCACCGCGGGATACATCGGGCTGTTCACAAATCCCTTTACGTCTCTCGCTGTGTGTCTTGCCGCTTTCTTCGTGGGACATGCCGAACGTCGGGACTGACGCGGCCTTCGTGGATCTCTTGCCTTCGCCACGTAAATTTGGGACGAGGGTGAGATGGATCTTAAACTGAAGGACTTCCGGTTGAAAAGTTGACACGGGTAAGCCTTTTTCGTAGCTTCGGTAACGTGCATCAGGTGTGACAAGTTCCTCGATTACGGCAAATCCGTTCGAGGGATTTTTCCGTTTCGCTTCGACTCGTCTCTTTTCGTTCTTCAGCCTGTCGACAACTGCCTGGGCCTCGTTGAAGCGAGTCCGCGAGTGCAAATTGCGCAACGTCCATTCTGCCAAGTGAACCAAAGATACCGAATGGGGACTCTCACTCTCGCCTACCGGTAAGTTCGATCTGGGTTTGCTTCGCGACTGCATTACTCCGCCTCTTCGAGGTACGTCAAGTTCTGGGTGCACCGAGTCAGTTGGCTCGTGTCAACCGGGATTAGTGCTGTTTGGACGGAGAAAATTAACTGCTACAACCGGTCTCGGTAACAGGAGAGACCGAAGGCGGAATACGGAACAGGCGATAGAGAGATGGAAGTCACGGAGGCCACTTGGGCAACAAGGTGAGCCCCCGTTTGCGAGGGCGTGTGGACGACATTCTGTCGCGGGCACACGAACCGGAGACTGCGTTGTATCCCTTAAGGTTCCGTGTGCGTGTAAACCAGGGGTAATTTAGTGTCTCCCGTCGAAACTGATCTGCTATCGCGGGAACATGCGGCCCTCGAGTCCCCTGTCTTCCGTCCTGTCTCTCGCGTGGCACGCAGACCAGCGTCGATGATCAGCCCTCCAGTCCTTGGCGGGATGGGGGAAGGGGGGCTTGCTACCAGGCTCGAGGAGCAGCGAATTAAAAAATGTGGCACGGCTTCGTGTTTTATTTGTCGATTTGGCAAACCTCATTTTTTCGGTTACTCCAGACCAACCGAACAACCTGCTACACTGGAAAAACCTCTTTGGTGGCTCGGCTGCAGATCGTTCGCGCCACATGTCGCGTTTTTCGTCTCTGTTGCACTGGGAAGATCGGGCGAGGGAAAAAGGGAGACAGCGACTGGGTGCAAGGTACAGAGACGGGAGATTCTGGTGCGCGCACGCCCGTTCGCGCCTCGGGAAAGATTTTCGCACCCGGTGGTAAGCTCGTTAGTGATGAGATTGCGATCAATGACCGAAGATGAACGCGTTAGGACGAGATGAGGTATATACAAGGGAAGCGAAGGGGGAGTGTACTCGCTGGATGCGAGAGCGTGATCGAACAGTTAGAGAGGCAGAGAGAAGGAAGACGCGTCGAAGGAAAAGAGCGCGAACCTGGCAAGAGTCGGCCGACGGTCTGGGTGCTCGTTAGGGCTCTTTCTGGATGTTCGAATGCGGCCGATATACTGCGGCGAATCGGCCAAGTGCACTCAGAGCCGGGAGAAAGCGTCAGAGTGTAGCGAGCGCCTGGACTGCGTGTTACTCGACACCACACCGTAGGTGGCTACTCCGTGGTAATTGCATTCACACTTAACCGCTTCCGTTCGCTTATAACGCTATAACGATTGATGACCTGCGTAAAGAGTCAAGACGAAGCTGACGCTGGTGCGCTAAGACTGGTGGGCAAAAGACTTGATGGCCCGGAACGAAATGGACCACACGAAGCTTCGGCTATGCGTCCAACGAGACAACGAGATAATGAGGCAATGAGTCCTCTGTGGTTAGAGAATAATTCGTGGTATCCAGACGTAGAACGAAAAAAAAACAAACAAACATCCACGTGGAACGTTCTGCAATCGTCGAACTCTTTATTGCTTGATCGTTCGCTGTGTCCCCCTCTCGACAAATTGGGCTTGCACATAAAGACCAATTCAAGCGAATTGGATGACACAACGCGTTCGAACAACATTGTAAAACAAATCTACGTGGATCAATTGAAAAACGGGTGGAGGTCTTCGGGTTGATTTTTACTTGTTGTTTTTTCAATCCTTGCGAACGGCCGAGATCGGCACCGTGTTGCGCTCTTTACGACCCACCAGCAGCATTGGTGGCGCGTTCGCAGTGATTCAGCGTACGCTATCGCACCCACACCAAGCCCCGATGGTCCAGCGCCGTTGGCATTTGTGGATCGGAGCCAGAATTTCGGTTCATATTCTACCCCGCTGATTTTCCCACCACCGTGGATGTAGTTGTACCGCTGAACACGAGAGGAAAATTCATCGAGCTCATCCATCAAATGGTTCGCGCCGGTAGCGCGAACTCGTGGCCGTACAGCCACATATGGATTCACATACGTGAGCTATGCGATAATAAAGTACAGCTGGCATTCCGCAAACGCACAGAATAATGGTAGCCCGCAATCTATGGTAATCCGAATCGAAATATGATAGATGGTTCAAAGCACCACGGTCTTTTCATTGCGCCATGAAGAAGAAAAGTATCCGCCTAACCTGCGTATTACTCTTCGGAAAGAAGATCTTCTCTGCCAATATCCAGTAGAAACGTTGGACGATTGGCGTTGAAGGTATGCAGAAAAGGGGGAGGAAGGATAACCGATCAGTTTCATCGACCGCACCACACAACCGACCGTATATGACGGTCGAAGAGGATGCTCGAGTCGAAATGTTCGTAAACGAATTGGCAGCGCGATTGCATAGTCGTTGGAATGGCCATGGGCCGTCTGAAGATCCGTGCAAACACGAGCATGTGCCGAATGGGGAGAAAAACAAGAAGACGAGTGGCTTGCCCGACATACACACGCGAGTGGGTATTACCGGTTGGTTTTGTCGGAATACACTCCCTGGCGATACTACCAGTTGAATGCAAATATTTTTCGAGGTGGAATAGGCTGGAGGCGCGACTGGGGTTCGTAGTGACGTCGAATCGCTTGGGGGTTGCCGTTAGAAAGGGATGGTTATGTTGGCGGTATGTAGGGATGAAGAGGAAGAGCAGACTTGCTAGGCCGAATCCTCCTGAGTACCCTCGATAGTTGTGTATCTGCATAATCCAATATACGCCAGGGCCTTTGCGAGATGGCGAGCTACCGAACCACCGTATACGCTTTTCCCTGCCTCCAATCCAATGTACTTACGTACCCAATACACGAATGCATGTGTGTCTGCACGTGTCCACACTTACACTTGTATGCTGCTTTATACAG
Organism: Ophion slaviceki; assembly: GCA_944452715.1. NCBI lineage: Eukaryota > Metazoa > Arthropoda > Insecta > Hymenoptera > Ichneumonidae > Ophion > Ophion slaviceki. The sequence goes on along the minus strand of OX101793.1, from coordinate 21,796,099 downwards.
TTCGGGGTCGAAGGTCCTCGGGAATCGTTTGTTAGCCTATATGCCCACCAAGACCCGAACCCCCGTCAAGTCCCCATGCTTTTTGCAGTTCACTGTGTAGCTGCTTTCCTCGACGGTAGCTGTGCGTGCATGTCTGGAATAGAGTCTCCCTTCTACTATTTTTATTGCGTCTACGGGGAAATCTCGCCCTATGCTTTCTCACTCCATACCGTCTCTTTCCGTTGCTTGGTGTGTATGTACCATCTGGCGATCGAAGGCTACACACCGTGCTTACTCGGTTACTCTGCGTTAAAGCTCGCCCCGACCTTTCCCCTCTCACCTCCCTCGCGGATTGGCTCTCCGTACAGTTTTTCGGTGCGCGCCCCCTCGCGACTTGGCCCGCTCATAAACATCCGCGAGCCAACCCGGTCTCCCTCGAACAACACTCCAGCCGCGGCTTGTCGGGAGAGCGAGATGGTGTACAGTCTCCATACGTTTACGAAAATAAGGCCCCCTTTCCGCCACTACGTACGAAAGGAAACGAAGGAGTGGAGTGAGGGTGAGGCAAACTCCCTTGTGGAACCGTTTGGCCAAGTGCAACGATCGATCGGCAGGGCGTTTCTCTCTTTTTTTTTATCAAGAATCCCTAGATACCCATTCCACGTTGCCTTAATCTTGGGCAATGTTTGATGCAAACTTCAATAAAGCGGAAAGCGAGAATAGAGAAAATGGGAACCCTCGGACTACGAGTGAGTAATTGCAATTCGGCTGAGTGGACACGACGTATATGTGCGCAACGGGGGAGAAGCGGGAGTTTCGATGGGTATGGCCATCCGTTATCAAGCACGAGGGACGAAAAGATCGGAGCAATTAATGCACAATAGTTAATGAACACTGCGTCGTTGCTCTTACTCATGGTCAGCAATGAGGGAATACCGAACGACCGAATATTGTCAACCTATCAAGGGTGATACTGATGGAGAAGTTGCGTATACAGGAATGGAATGGATGATTGTGTCTTCAGGAAAGCAATTTGACCGATGCAGACAGTTGGAGGCGTTTCCACCGTCATTTTGAATGTTCTATCATACTCTCCGTGTATCCCGTGGTCTTTGAGGGAAGTCCAGCCGATGAAGAAATTTTCCATCTGCGGTAGGTGTCTTTGTAAAGATGCAGCGCGTTTTTACATACATCTTCCTTAGGGTAGGTGTGTGTGTAGACGCAGCGCGTTGTCACAGACACCTATCCCAGTAGGTGTTTGTGAAACTGGGATATGTGTCTGTGTCCGTGTATCCCGTGGACGTATTTGACGGAAGTTCAGGCGACGAAGAAATTTGCGCTCTGCGGTAGGTGTGTGTGAAGACGCATCGCGTTGTCACAGACACCTACTCCAGTAGGCGTTTATGAAACTGGGATAAGTGTCTGTGAAAATGCAGTTTCACAGACACCTACTGGTGTAACCTACTGTGACGTCGCGCTGCATCTTCACACAGACACCTACCGAAGACCTCAAATTTCTTCCAGACCCCAGTAGGTGTCTGTAAAACTGGGATAGGTGACTGTGAAAATGCAGTTTTACAGACACCTACTTGAGTAAGTGCTTGTGACGTCGCGCTGCGTCTTCACACACACCTACCCTTCACAGACACCTACCCTGGAAAAGGTGTATATGAAAATGCGCTGCATCTTCCCCGTGGGTCCGGAGGACTCCAGTTCCAGGATTCCAGTTCCACAGAGACACCTACCGAAAACCTCAAATTTCTTCCAGACCCCAGTAGGTGTCTGTGAAACTGGGATAGGTGACTGTGATAATGCAGTTTCACAGACACCTACTTGAGTAGGTGCCTGTGACGTCGTGCTGCGTCTTCATACACACCTACCCTTCACAAACACCTACCCTGGGAAAGATGTATGTGAAAAAACACTGCATCTTCATACAGACACCTACCGCAGACAGCAAATTTCTTCCAGACCCCAGTAGGCGTCTGTGAAACTGCATTTTCACAGTCACCTATCCCAGTCACTGGGATAGCATTTTCACAGTCACCTATCCCAGTCACTGGGATTGCATTTTCACAGTCACCTATCCCAGTCACTGGGGTAGGTGCCTTTGACAACACGCTGCGTCTTCACACATACCTACCCCACACGCGCTGCCGCGTATCCAGTAAACCGCGAGATGCGCCATCAACGGGTGGTGTGCCACATTGGGTGGTATGGTACATCCTAAAGTCCTCCCTTATTCTCATTGCCGCGAAAGTAGCAAAGGGGTGTACATGTGCACGGTGGCAGCACCCAGCGAAGTCTGGACGTTTTTTGGGGTGATTGAGAAAGGGCGTGTGCACCACGAATAGGGTGCTGACCCTTCTCCAACCCCACGCGACTTTACCAACTTCTGCTCGCTGTGTGACGCTTCTTCACTATTCCTCTCTTTTTCTGTCTCACTCTCTCCCTCTCTAGCTCTGTCCTTTTCTTAGCACACTCTTTCGTCCGTTTGCTTTTAACCGAAGTCTATATTCTTCTTTTCCCTACACTTTCGCGACGCCACCCTCTTTAACTATCGTGTGTGTGTTTGTGGGTGTGAGTGCGCGCAACTCTTGGCTGTGAGAGCTTCGCTCGCTCGAACACCCTGAATCACGAGTCTCATACAGAACTGAGAAGAAGCGGAAGGTGGGTAAGAATCGATAATGGATCTACCAGCGTCGGCTTTTCAGACCATTCTATACGCATCATTTGACACCCGATAGACGGAAGAAGAAACGAAGGGATCGTCCTTTCTCTCTCTCCCTTTTAGAATAAAGAAAGAGAAGAGAATGAAAAAATCTCGGCCGCGGGGTACGGAGAGCGCACGGATCGGCAGAAAGCGTAAAGTATTTCGATGAGTGCCGCCCAGAGTTTTGTTCAGACAAGGCGATTGGGAAACGGAGAGAGACGCAGAGAGAGAGAGAGAGAGAAATATCGAATGGTGTAGAAATTCAATGGATGAGAATCACAGGCATTGTCGGATACTGTAAGATTTTCCAACCTCATCGCGGAATATCGAGATGAACGAACGTGGAAAATGAATCGACATATATGTATATACATAAGGTTTGACTGCCTTCTGCCCGATCTTGCTCGCTCGGTCTTTAAGGTGAGAAGATGAAAAATTATTATATCGAAGCGCCCGGAATCCCTTAAGACTCGCGAAACGGGCATGTTCACGGGTGTGTGGCTGTGAGAAAGGACTGAAATACTTCGACAAGGTTGTCTGGGGAGCTTCGTGCGAAGCTTTCGCGAAGCTTTCCGGGTAAGACCCCGAAGGGGTCAGCGTGAAATAACGAGGGGTCACGATGCGTTCCGACAGCTCGGCAAATCCGCCTTTATCTTTCCTCCCCCCTCTCTCTCTCTCGCTCGCTCGCTCGCCGTCTCTCGCTATGGTCTCCTACGAAGGATAACGTGGTGGCTCTCTTTTTTTCGTCCTCCATTTCTCAGATGGATTTTCGTCTTATTTTTCCTCATTTTTCTCAACCCCAGACAACTGTGTGCACGGAAGAATTGGCAAAAATCAATGGTCCGTTTTTGAAATTCGGGCAAAAATCGAAAAATAATTGTAGCTCCATGATTCAACCGGAATTTTGAAGAGAAAATTAAAGTGAAAAGAATGCGCCGAGAATGGAGTTTCAAATCGAATCGAAAAAAGAATGAGCTCCGATTTAATGAAGAAACTTATTTTGGCCGAGATGCGAACAAAATTTGGGTCTTTAGTCTTTTTTTTATAAGTCTCTATCGATGTATTTTTACCCCCTGAATACGAATTCACGTCTCATTTCACCCCAAACCGTCAAATTCTATTAAAAATCCTCGAAAGTGTATAAAAACGCGTTTTTCTCAATTACAAATCGTTAAAATTTAGCGAAAGTCGACATAAAGATTAAACCTGTCTAATTCTATGGCGCAATATCCCCAGAACGAAAAAAACGGGTAAAATATCACAAGTCTGAATATCACTAGAATCTACATTCATAAAATATCATTGTTAATGAATTTTTATAAAATAATAAATAAAATAACGATAATGTGTCATATCAATATAGGCGTGCGAAAAAAGCCCCTCGCCCGGGGCTTACGTTTTTCCCCATTTTCACTCATTTTTTTTCTTCCTCATGCTTCCATCCGTCTATCGGGATTCTCGTTTGCGAGAGGCTCATGCGCGTTGCTTCCGTATAATCTCGCGACGAAACGTCTTCTCGTCACGCATTCTCCTCGTAATCCTGATGCGCTTCCTCGAGAAGGTCTTTACGAGAGCGGAAAACCGGAAGAATATTTTCCGGCTCTCCGAAGTATACACGTTATGCGGACCTATTCGATCTCGCGGCAACTTTTTTTTCCTCCCCTTTATTCGCTCTGGATTAACGATGTCCCCGGGGCAACCGGATACGTCCGTTTCGCGCCGTCTCTCGATACTCCCGAGAAATATCTTCACCGCGGTATATAATACTTTTTTTCAAAGCCCGATTTTCTTCTCCGTTGTCCAAGTTTTTTTCCGCGTACCTCGAAGCTTTGGCTCTCGAAATAAAGTTGAAAAAAACGTAGAAGTGCGGGAGTCGCCGGTATAAAATAAAAATAAAACAGCAGCCCGGTCGGTGGAACCTCAAGGGTTGCTTGAGTTCGTTGCGGCGAATGTGTGTAAAAAATACAGTGCGCAATTTCACGGGGTAACATTCAAGGGAAGTTTATCGTCGAGAGGCATGACATTTTTTTTATATAAAATAATTCATTTGGAAATAGGTTTCAATGTATTTCATTCTTCTATTAATGAAGAGTAAATTCTAATTGTATTGATTAAAAGAAATTGAAAATGGCGACTCCAGCTCCCATCAAATGAAGCCATGCCAGTTCATTTGTAACAAAAATGAGTTAAAAATAATTGAACTAGATTAAATTTGGAGGGTCTCATCTTTTTTGTTTTTTTTTAATCCCTGGATATCAAAATGGCATCCGTTTGAAAAAAAAACCCAATTTTTTCGCTTGTATGAACGAAAAAAAATATTTCTCAATCAATTTTTGACAAAAATCGCTTCCTGAGGGCCCCGCAAATTGAATTTCCTTTCAATTGCGCAGAGATTCATGTAAATCGGTTCATGCTTTGAAGCTGTAGAGTGCCCTGCTCGCTGAAAAATGCTGCTTCCAGAAAAAAAAAGCATTTAAAGTTCAACGTTATAAAAAATCGCATTTAATGTTTGTTTTCGACAACTCAAACGAACAAACCCACGTTTGTTCTAAGCACTTCAAGGATGCAAATTATGTCGAAAAAAATCGAATTTTTTCATGTATTTCCAATAATCGAAGCGTTTAATTTTTCGTCTTGTTTTTCGTTGTACATCAAGACTTCCGGTCGGAGGTTGCAACGAGTGCTGTCGACTTCTGCCTAGCGTTGAATTTCTTTCCGATCTACCTTGCCGCGAGTTCAATTTTCCTGCCTCTCGATGTTCTCTCTGCCGTGCAATCTACCGCCTTTTTCAATTGGCGCCGCGCGAAGCGCCGAGCAAAGAGAAGGCCAAGCGAGAAAGGGATCGAAAGGACTGGGATTCCATTTTGCTTCTGTTGCGAAATACGGTGAGCGCACGATGCCAACCTCGTTTCGCAGCCGTCGACGAGAGCAATTTATTATTAATTCCACGCTTTTCTTTTTATTCCTCACCGCTCGTGTATTATTTCTTTTTCTCCTCTCCGGTTGGACCTTCTTTTTGTTTTCGGGTTCGCCTTCTTAGTCCGCGAGTGAGGTCGAAACGGATGTTCCGCTGTGCCAAGGAGTTTTCGAGAGACGAGGAGAGTGCGCCAGGCGCGAGATTATAATTATGCAAATGCCCCTTGTTGCGGAGAACCAGAAGAAGAAGAAGAAGAAGAAGAAGACGTGGCTGGTGCTTGTGCGGCGAGCTGAGCAACAGATGTCTGGAACGACCGGGCCTGCCTTCCCGTAGCTTTCTTAGCCCTCAGGAACCACCATGGGTGGATCTCCATACGGGTCATTCCAAGCCAACTCCTTCATTCTTTCATCATTCTGAAAATCCGAAATCTCAAAAAATTGCCGTGTCGTATGGACAAACCGTTTTGTCAATTGGCTCTCTTCCGTCAACGATCAATCGCCACAAAGTGAAAAACGACTTCGCTGATGACGAACTTCCGGTAGGCCTTTTTGCAGCCTCCACTTCGCGAAATGGCCGCTCGGTTCTGCTGCTGTGACTTTTCGATATTGGCGTGGTACGAAAAGTGGAAGATGACTATCGAGATGGAAAACCGGAGGCTGGATTGGCCAGGTGAGAGGATGGTAGCGTCGACGTAAACTGTCCCATGCCCATGTATCGGATATCAAGTTTATAACAGAGGCTCGTTTTCTGCCGTACGAGATGTCTCGCGATCGGCTTTGCCTACGCTCATCGTAAAGATAGAGAAACCGGTATATATCGCTGTGTAAAGATAACAATTACGACTGTGTCGCCCTGCGGTGGCAAGAGCGAGGGCGCAGATGAGGCTTGTTCCTCCTATCGTAATATGGCTACACCTACTTAACCGTCTAGCAACGCGTAATCGTCCTTTTCATTTCGTACTCACTTATTTTTGTACTCTTTTACTGCCCCCAACAAGCATGTAGGTATCTCACGAACGACGCTGCTCGGGAGCTTAGAAATCGATTACAGCATGCTCGTTAATTAATACCGTAATTAGAATATCACGTCATCAATCGTTGCCTAACGATTGCGACCACGAGTCCGACGAGGAATCTCAATGGGAGCAATGGTGGGCTTGTGTTATCCGCTATTGAGGTGCTAATCGTAATGGGGCATGGCATTTGACGGATCAAGTGGACACGGTAAGGTTGGCGTATTTTTCCTTGGAGCAATGATGTTCTTCATTTTGTCATGCTGCAGGACTTATTAGACTTGGGGCGAATGGTTTTCTTTGGAGGACCTGTCATTTCGGGTAAACTTTTTGCTGACAAATTTTGACAGGTTTTGTTGAAACTCATATATGTGATGAAGCATTGGAAACTACCAGACACGTATTTTTTTATCGGTGGAAAAACGCGTTTAAGGGGGGAAACCACCCCTCAAAGGAAGGTGTGTCGAGGGGTGATTTGGCGGTTTCACCCATAAGCAGTCAATCGATCTGAATGAAACGAAAATCAAAATTCTTCCAGGGTAAAGTGATGAAAAAAGTCGTTTTTTATCGTACCCATGACGATCCCATGCAAAAAACGGTAACGAAGAATACGAAAGGATGTGACGACGCGATAAGTCGAGTAATCAAATCGACGAAGCGACGCTATTATCCGATCGAAAGATTCCACCGTCCATTTCCATCCATTTGGATTTTCATATCGCGACGTCTTCTTGTTGATCCATCGTATATAGTGCTTCGTTTTCCGTGATGAACAAAGGGAGAGGGTCGAATGGCTCTTCTCGTAATCTCCGCTATACGGATCTACGGGACATAGTCCCTTTTTTCCAGTTGGAAAAGGGAGAAGTGATAAGGGATCAACCTGTGTCTTATTTCTTCTGCAGCTTCTTTCCGGTATATTAGTTCCTTCATTTTCTTGTCACTCTCCTCGTCGTCACGTCTTGTACATTTCGTATCTAATATCTGTATATACGAAGGCATTACGACGGAGAACGGCTCGGTGCGAAAATTCACCGGCACACTGGAATTACAGTGGTGCGTGCCAAAAGAGATCCAAGAAGGGTCTTTATCGTGCACTTTTGCGAGTTTGCCGAAGAATTCTTATTACTGAATTCGCGCTCCCCTTCGCCCGCCATTCTTCCAGAAGAAATCTCATTACGTGGCGGGGGTGGGGGAGGATGCGCGCGCGCGTGTTCACCAGTCCGGCGTTACGTACTTTCCGCGAGAAACGCGAAAAACACGCAGCGAAAGAAGAAAGCTCGAGTTGTGAAGGGAGGAAAAGCAAGACGAGACGAAATACGAGAAGCACGCCCGACGAACGCGTAGGAAACGGCGAAGAGAGAAAAGTACGAGCGAAATAAGTTGTAAAGAAAGTGGAAGCTTCGGAGATGAGGAAGCGCATCGAGGTATAACCCGATATGCCAAACGAAATTGAAAAACTGAGCGAAGAAAGGGAACAAGAGACAATGAAAAGATTCTTCTCTGGTCCCGTTGACTCTGTATGAGGAATTACCAACGTACTTCCAATATCTTCCGTCTCACGTATTGCTCCAACTTGAAAACCTCATCGGCCTGTCATATTTTTCTACATTATTGTCATCCTTTTTGTATATTAAGGAAGTATGGTGGAACCAGGCATAAGTTGCCAAATTTGAAATTCTCAAAGCCATGGCTCGGATGTGAAGTGAAATCAGTCGAAAGTGGCATCATTGAGCAAGACTCAGGTTTCATCTGAAAGTGGTTTTTGTTCCGATGATCATGAATTACCAACATCAGAAAATCCAAATTATTCTCCACCATTTTTTCATTATGTCACATCACACCCGAGAGCTGAGCCACGTCCCATGAGAGCCGTACAACGCCTGCAACTTAAGAGTCACAATTCTTCATTGGCTGAATGGACATCACATTTCGCATACGAGCTTAGCCAACCAAACCCAAACAAACAATGTATCCAACTTTCTCGCCATGCTAGCCATTCGGGAAGACTCGCTGTGATACACATTGTGTGTTCCTATCCAGCAATATATAAATTGCCAATACCGAAATGCGCTTCAAAACGCTTGATGGCGTCTCGCATTAAGCTGCCATTGTCATGCTTTTACTATATTAAGGAAGTGCGGTAGACCCAGGCAAAAGTTACCAAAATTGCCATTCTCAAATCCATGTCTCGGATGTGAAGTAAAGTCAGTCGAAAGTGGCACCATTGGCCAAGCCTCAGATTTCAACTCACAGTGCTTTTTGTCCCAATGATCATGAATTACCAACACAATTCTGATAGTTCTGTACCATTTTTGCATCGTGTCACATCCCACCCGAGAGTTGAGCGGCGTCCCATGAGAGCCTCACAACGACTGCAACTCAGGTGTCACAATTCTTCAATGACCGAATAGACATGACATTTTGCACACGAGCTTAGACAAACCAACTCGAACAAACAATGCATCCAACTTTATCGCCATGGTAGCCATTTCGTGAGATCCCCCGTTCACCGTGTGCGTTCCCATCCAACAATATACAAATTGTTTGCATCAAACTGCCATTCTCATCCTTTTACTATATTAAGGAAGTGCGGCAGACCCAGGCAGAAGTTGCCAAATTTGATATACGTAAATCCATGTCTCGGATGTGAAGTAAAATCAATCGGAAGTGGCACCATTGGCCAAGCGTTAGATATCAACTAAAAGTGGTTTTCGTCCCGATGGTCACGAATTACCAATACAAGAAAACCGAAATAATTCTGTACCATTTTTTCATCGTGTCACATCACACCCGAAGGTTGAGCGACATCCCATGAGAGCCTCACAACGACTGACAACTCCAGTGTCACAATTCTTCATTGGCTGAATGAACATCAACTTTTGCATACGAGCTCAGCCAACCAAACCCAAACAAACAATGCATCCAACTTTCTCGATATGCTAGTCATTCGGTAAGACCAGGGGGTTGTGTTGTGTTCCTATCCAACAATATAATATTGTACCATTTTTTTATCATGTCACATCACACCTGAGAGTTGAGTGATGTCCTATGAGAGCCTCACAACGACTTCAACTCAAGTGCTACAATTCTTCACTGGCTGAATGGACATCAACTTTTGCATACGGGCGCAGCCAACCAAACCCAAACAAACAATGCATCCAACTTTCTCGCCATGCTAATCATTCGGTAAGGCCCCCTGTAGTGTTCCTATCCAACAATATAATATCATACTAGTTTTTTATCATGTCACATCACATCCAACAGTTGAGCGATATCCCATGAGAGCCGTACACCGACTGCAACTCAAGTGCTACAATTATTCACTGGCTGAATGGACATCAACTTTTGCGTACGAGCTCAGCCAACCAAACCCAAACAAACAATGCATCCAACTTTCTCGCTATGCTGGCTATTCAGTAAAACCCCCTGTAGTGTTCCTATCTAACAATATAATTCAGTACCATTTTTTCATCATGTCACATCACACCCGAGAGTTGAGTGATGTCCTATGAGAGCCTCACAACGACTTCAACTCAAGTGCTACAGTTCTTCACTGGCCGAATGGACATCAACTTTTGCATACGAGCTCAGCCAACCAAACCCAAACAAACAATGCATCCAACTTTCTCGCCATTCGGTAATATCCACCCTGTGTGTTCCTACCCAACAATATACAAATGACCATAACCGAAATGCGATTCAAAAAGAACGACGGCGTGTCGCGTCAACTTGCCAAAGTCCTGCGACACCAAATAGCGTCCTAAGTTTCGTAAATATATATTTCCATATCACAACCGGAATACGTTCAACGGTGATGCACAATGAAGTCATTTGTTTCAATCTGCTGTTATTTGTCACGCGTCATTACGCCTCATTATGTAATATTCCGGTCGCATCCTTTGATAAACGCCAGCGTATCGCGCAAGTGCACTCCCGTTGATACGTGAATTGCGCATGAATTATAAACGATTGTGGTCCAGCGGTCGTCTGAAAATTCTCCGGTGGTTATCTTTCCCGTTGCGGCGTGCGTCAGCTCCTATGATTCGTCAAAAGGGAACACGCGTGTTGGGAGGCCAACAGTGAGAGGCAAAGAGAGATACAGATAGCTCGGAATTCAAGGAATGTTCTGATAAATTTAGGCTCGTGGTTCGTCACACACATGAGCACTGTTAACGGTCTGGGCTTTTAGCGTTGCAATTTCACTATATATTGTTTGCCCTCGAAATACACATCTAAACATGTGTGTTCGTGTGCATATCGTGGGATTTCGACCACGGGCCATATCGACCGGAAGTTCACGTACACGCGTATACGGTCGTAGATAGGTTTGCTCATGACCGCGCCGAATGCAAAGATAATTACGTCGACCGCACTGGTATAATTGATGCCGAGCGTGAATTACGCTCGTCCCTCGGTTCCCTCACACACACTCGTCCGTACCAAGCCCGTGTCGTCCACCGTGTGTCCCATGTATGACTCGCTCGCGCCCACGCCGAAAAAAAATCTTCACGTCGCTGTACCTTCTTTTCTTCCGGACCCGAATGAGTGCAAGGGAGAGCGAGGACATACGAAAGGAGGACGAAAGAGGCAGAAAGAGAGGGAAACATCAAGAATAAGTCTCGAGACGTAGGGAGAACAAAATTGGTCAAGTCTCCATTGAGGAGGACGAAGGTGGATGGCGCGAAGTACCCGCGGTAATTGGATGGACGACATCCGGTCGAAGGAGAAACGATTTAAAAAAGAGAAAAAAAGCCTCAACTACATCCCACCTCCCGTGTTCGAAATTTTTCTTCCTAGGTTGTTGCACGACGAGAGTGGAAAGTGATGTGGCGAGTGTGCTTGTTGAGAGAAAGAAAGATGCCTAGCCATTGTGCATTCGAACTGATCCACCGAGGCTTTCGATACTCCGAACTGTTGAAAATCCTCGTGCCCAGCCTCAGGATACGCATGGACTAAGAATGATGAAAACGGACGGCTCCAACGATGGGGATCCTTAGCGCTAGCAGCTTCTTTGTTTCTTGGGGCTGAAAGTGGCCGGGGTGCTTGCGAATCAATAAGGGAAGGTCTGAGTCATGCACACGGAGCTTCCGTAACGACGAGGGAAGCTGCGAAAATTTGCAAGGCGCGTGCCACCAAGTGGATGCACACGGGCGCGTATCACATATTCACAAGAGGAGACTAAGTTCACGGGCGAGCAAGAACTCGGTCGAAACTTGGATCTAATTACTCGCTTCTCTACCGTATAAACTCTGTCTCCTTCTCTCTCTCTCTCTCTCTCTCTCTCTCTCTCTCTCTCTCTCTCTCTCTCTCTCTCTCTCTCTCACTCACTCTCTGCGTCGCTCTCTCTCTCTCTCTTATATCGTCTTGTGACCGAGCTATCTCTTCGTTCCCGTATACCGTTTTGGGTTCTTGGGAACACGAAGGCGGAGTTTCTCTCTCTCTCTCTCTCTCTCTCTCTCTCTCTCTCTCTCTCTCTCTCTCTCTCTCTCTCCCTCTCTCTGGCTTCCACATCTCGCCAAATGCATTTACCACCTAGCAGTTGAATTCGGCTTTCTCCCTCACCTTCTCGGTTACTATATGCGTTCTTCCTGCGAAACTAGCAAAGAGATTCAGCTGCGCCAGCGGCCACGAAATTAGTGTTGCTTCCTCCTACGTTGTGGCTAATCAGAGGACGTGGCACTCTCGACTTGCCCATTGCATTCACTGAACTTTGCTATTACGTACACACACTCACACTATATATATATATATATATATATATATATATAATACGTGTGTGTGTGTGTGTGTGTGTGTGTGTGTGTGTGTGTGTGTGTGTGTGTGTGTGTGTGTGTGTGTGCGTGCGTGCGTGCGTGCGTGCGTGCGTGCGTGTGTGTGTGTGTGTGTGTGTGTGTGTGTGTGTGTGTGTGTGTGTGTGTGTGTGTGTGTGTGTGTGTGTGTGTGTGTGTGTGTGTGAATAGCAAGTAGCTGATAAAGATATAAAGCAAAGACCAAAACAGGCTCCGGAGATAGTCCGGTAGCAAGAGGTACAGCTGATAACGCAAGAAACCAGTTATCGGTTGGCGAAGAAGGGGCTACGCAGTCGCGGATTGTATCTCTCGTCTCGTTGCACCCCTTCGGTGCCTTGTTCTTGCGAGGAACGGCACGAAACACTGGCCAATGGTGGTACAAGTACACACACGTGTACTTGCGTATTGTAAGTTAATCTGTGTTCGTGTGTCCCGGGAGTAAAAGACTGCAACGAAAGAGGGTCGTTAAGGAGGCTCTCTCTCTCTCTCTCTCTCTTACTCTCTCTCACTCTCATCGTCGTTTTTCACTGCACACTCGTCTCCGATGACGGTGCATCTGCGTCACAGAAGGACTTCCGTCGGAGGATGCGCGGATCGCATCCAGACGAGAAACGGGGGGTGATTATACTCGTTTATCATCGATCAATTGCACCACTGCCGAAGGTACAATTATACCGTAGAACGAGGTATCATATATAGGGAAGAAGATTGGGAGAAGAGGTGGGACGTGATGAGGTTGATTGATCGATGAGTCCCGGTGGAGTGTGTCGAGAAAATTTGACTCGCAATATTATTAGATTGATCGCGATGTATATATATATCAATGTATCCGAAATCATGAGTTCATATGTGTATATATATGATTTTTGTTATTGTTATTATTATTGCATAGTATATTGGCACGTATAAACTTCTGCAGGCCAAGAAATGATGATAAACTTTGCTGTTTCGACACTGGAGAAACCAACCAAAAGTCGTCCGGGACCAACGTTTTTCAGCCTCCCGATTAATGTCGCGAGCTTTTTCACCCCCCGTTAAACACACACACACACACACACACACACACACACACACACATACATATATACATACAGGGTGTTAGAAAGGTCGATACAAAGTCCTAAGGGGGTGATAGGTGACCCCGTTAGGAACATGTCTAACCCAACTTACCTTAGTCCAAATTCTAAGGATTTCGAGTTATCGTGGTAAGCATGATTTCTGGAAAATTTCTCAAAATTAGGTACTAACGTGTTAACCTCTTATGTTAATCCTATTTCTTATAAAATATCATTAACATAAGAGGTATTTTCATTTTTTGACAAGTTTTTAATTATTCAACACGTCCCATTTAGTTAGTTGTGTGGATACGAATGATTGTATTGGTGTTTGTCGATTGAATACACATTAAGCTAAGACGCAAATAAGTTTTTAGTCACCAATTATTGTCTGTTTGAACATTACGAACGAGTTGGTACCGAATTTAGGGAAATTTTCCAAAAATGATACTTACCATGATAACTCGAAATCCTTAGACTTTGGACTAAGGTAACCTAGGTTATATGTGTTCCTAACGAGGTGACCTATCACCCCCTTGAGGCTTTGCACCGACCTTCCTAACATCCTGTATATGATTATTGTTATTATTATTATCATTGCATAGTATATTGGGTGTCTACGTGTAAACTTCTGCAGGCCAAGAAACGATGATACACTTCGCTGTTTCGACACTGGAGAAATCAACCGAGAGGCGTCGGGGACCAACGTTCTCCAGCCTCCCGATTAAGGCCACGAGCTTTTGTCACCCCCTGTTATGTATATATATATATATATATATATATATATATATATATATATATATATATATATATATATATATATATATATATACATACATATACATATATTCGTCTTGCGTTCGAGATATACATATCATAAATGTAGATTTGAATTAGGTATGCCATGATTCGCCTGATGAGGAGAGCTAGCATACTTTTTTAATTGAATTATTCATTACACAAGAATCATAAATGGAGCGACACCAATATATATATATATATATATATATATATATATATATATATTGGATCCTGTACGTAGTACACGAGACTCTGTACATAAGCGAAGAAGCTGAGAATGGTTCTCGCGATCTCATAGAATCGGCGGGTGCGCCGCACGATCACAAGGTGAACGAATCGATAAACATGTATACATATATATATATATATATATATAGCTGCAGCCGTTCTCACACTTGAACAACCCAACGAAGGAAATGCGATCGTGCGGCGCATTCTTTCTCGTCGATCGATCTCCAGTGAACGATCACGAGCTCGGACTACGGAACGAGGAGATCGAGAATTTTATTTCTACCTCTTTTTCTCTTCCTCTCTTTTCTCCCGATGACTTGGCGTCGCCCAAGCGTGTGGGCGCGACGCAGTTTTGGTGGATTTTCCATTTGTCAAATGTGGAGATCAATCGACTGATTGAGGGAACAAAAAAAAATAGAGAACCTGGAGATGTTCTCGAGGCGATATATGGAAAAAATGAAACCAGGGTTCAAATTAGCACCAATTTGTCGATAGGGCTCACCCGATTGATCGTCGTCGCGTGATCTCCATTCTGTCGCGTGTTCTTTCGTGCATATATACAATATATATATGTGGGTATGAAGATACACACGTATATATGTGGACGAACGAAACGTAAACTGCATCGGTAGCACGGGCGACTGTGCCGGTGACAGAACGTACAAAATATTTGATCGCGGTTTAACGACTTTTCGTATGGGGTGTGTCGCGGAGACATGCACGGAAAACGAGCCCTGCGTTATTTGATCGTCCAGCTTGTATAACTATACCGAGATTTCGACGGTAGATGCCCGTATCGATTTTTCGTCGTAAATCGAGCAATTTTATTGAACGATCGTTAAATTGAAAATGCAAGAAGACAGCTTATTCTCAATATATATATATATATATATATATATATATATATATATATATATATATATATATATATATATATATATATATATACATATATGGCCACGAATTAAAATTTGTATATATATAAATTTAAATTCATGCCTGCATTTTCGGATTGAACTGAGACAGTTAAAAAATGCGGAGTGTTGGAATTTTTATTTAACAGGCTCGAATTTATATATATATATATATATAAATTCGAGCCTGTTAAATAAAAATTCCAACACTCCGAATTTTTTAACTGTCTCAGTTAAATCCGAAAATGGAGGCATGAATTTAAATTCATATATATATAAAAATTTTAATTCGTATATATATATACATACATATATATATATATATGTATGTATATAGTACCAGTCAGAAGACTTTGATCCCTTTCGATAATTGCAAAATTACATTAGAATAATACAATTAATTTTATTTCTTATTTTACGCAGATAGTATATGCCTATAACTCTATCAAATTAATTAGATTGCTCTAATATCATTTTGAAGTTATTCAATGTGATTGAAAACATTTGAGCAGTGCGATATATATATATATATATATATATTTTATTTGACAGGCATAAATCTCTCTCTATATATATAAATTTAATTCGTAATAATTTTAATAGATTTAATTCGTGCCCGCTAAATAAAAATACAACACCCCAACTTTTTAGACGGTCTGGGTTGAATATGGAAATGGGGGCATAATAAAATTTCGAACGAGAAAAAATAATAAAGATATGAGAAATTTGAAGCCGCGTTCACCTCACTTGGACGCCGGAGGTTCCGTTGTTTTTTGCGCAAGTTCCCGTCCTCGTTATTTGCTTGAGCTTTTACGCTGACAGCGGCGAGCGCGCGAGGAGGAGCACACGTCAAATGGCTTGGCAGGCAGACGCGACAATAAAGCCAATTGTGACCCTGCGTGAGAAACCCGCCCATATATGCGTTATCATAGTGATAGTTACCGGTCATATATATATAAACAGATAGCGCGTAGTATAAGAGCCCAGTGAGACAGAGCGAGAAAGAGATTTCAATTATGGCTTGTTAGGGGCGGCAGATGGGCATAATGGCCCTTCCACGACGGCGGCGCTCCACCAACGCTTACTATATACCCTTAAAGATGTCGAGAAAGACGACACTCTTCCGACTTGTCTTGCTCACGCATACATGATGTCTCTCTCTCTCTCTCTCTCTCTCTCTCTCTCTCTCTCTCTCTCTCTCTCTCTCTCGCCATTGCGCTCTCTTTCGTACGCTGTGAATCGCGCGACTCTGTAACCGCCTACGAGCTTGGTGCGAATGTGTATGGGCCGTTCCATGGTATCAGCTAATTTTGAACTGTTAAATTTCCATGACTCGTTCGATTTGCTGATTTTCCGCCATGCTTGCGAGAGAAAACTACTTTTCGGGGGTTTGAAGTGATTTTAATTGCAATCCGTATCAATGATCTCAAACGATGAAAATTGTACCTTTGGCAATGATTTTGCACGGGATGGGGGTGGCCTCGATTGGGAAAAAAATGAGATGATATTCAGACACGATTTTCAGGATGGAATTAAAGTGTGAGAGGGTTATTGACGTACCCAGGAGGGGCACGAGTAGCCCCCTCCCCCTCCCCCTTCACCAAAAAGATCCCAAATAATTAAATTTAAAAAATCGATTTATTTTATTCGTTTCACCCAAGCAAGCATGAAGGAATAATTTAATAAAACTTGAATTATTTTCTTCGTAGTACCTATTTCATTACGTGAATTTAAAAGTAGTAAGTAAATCGTACATGCAGCGATTTTGTTACGCGAATTTAATAGACATTTGAATTTCACGATAAAGTTAACCGTGGGTAAAATAAATATATTAGATTTGTCGGCCGATAAACAACCAGAAGAATACTGGAAGATCACCATTTACTACCAAGTACTGCCAAGATAATACAATTGCCAATCTAAAACGCCGATTTCAGAATCTACCGTTAGCTCATGCAGTCGACGCACATTTTTTTAATTGAATGTAAAGAATGGCGAGAATTCCATCAATAGTTATTTTTAAATCTTAATAATGGATACGTCAGCCTTAGAAGCTGAAGCGATGGTTTTAAAAAACCCACTTTCATTTAAAAATGACCAAATAAATATTTAAAAAAGGCGTATTGAAAAGGAGTACTGCCCCCAACTTATGTAAATTTTTCCAAGCTGCAATAGTACTCCCGATGAGTTTCGCCGGTTATGAGAGGAATTTTTTTCGCCTTTTGGCGACTAAAAGCTCGGCTCAGAAGCACAATGCTTCGATAACGATTCTCTCATATGTCACTGCTGACCATAATTACATTGTTGCAAAAAAAAATTACAACCAAAAAAGTGTTGGGCAAATTTGCAAACAAAAAATAGAAAACTAAGACTTAATTGACTACAAACTGAAAGCAAATTTCAAAGATTAGTATCTGGATTGAAGAATGATGAAAAATTCGTCGATTATTTTCTAAGGTATTGCAAGAATTTGATACCAATGTCACCATTACCGTGTGATTAAGGGGTTACCCCCACTTGCGATTTTGAAAAAATCTTTGTTTTTTTTTATGCCCGGAATAGATGACTCTATGTAAGTTTACAAAAAAAAATATTTTCTTCGTGTAAACTGAAATTGAAACTTTAAACGCGTTTTTCTCAAAATGGCATTTCTGAAGTCGGTGACCAAGATTACTCGAACACTAATGAACCGATCTTCTTGAAATTTTACAGGCTTATTTAATACATAAAAATGTAGTCTTTAATCGTTCGATTTTTTTTCCAAAAAAAATTGCCGTTTTATAGCCAAAAAACGGCCGTTTTTTCGTTAAAATCGAACCATTAACTTTGACTGTCCGCCATTTTGTGAAAAATGAATATTTTTTAAAATCCTTCGATTAAAGACTAGTTTATACTTATATTTGACTAAATCCATCCGCATTTTTTTTTTCAGATGATCCACTTCGCCGCAATGTTGGTCACCGCAAACCGTGTATATAAAAACATTATTTCATTGACGGCCATTTGCCACTAAACAATGTAATATTTTTCAATAAAAAAGTTACTGAAAGTTCTCCAAGATGTGTTCTTAAAATGGTATATTGATCGATTAAAAAAGTTTTGTAGTTTACTTTAAACAAATTCATGAAAAAGGCCTTTTTTGCGCTACAAGTGGGGGTAACGCCTTAAAGCTTTTCTATTTTGATTGATTTATGATTAATTTTACGTGATAATCGGTTATTATGTAAATTTTATTTTAAAAAACGAAGATTGTGAACAAAACTACTTTTTGTCAGACTCCTTCCCTCCCAGAAATGCTGGCTACGCCATTACAGGGTTGGTTGATTTTGCGTCGAATGGCCCGTACACAAACGCCGGCTTGTCTTCACTCGGTTCATACCACCACCCATAAGCCCTGAGGAGCCCTGATATCTCTCTCTTCTCTCTTGCTCTCTCCCAAGGATTTCCGGAGTGGAAACGAAGCTTTAGCAAGATGCAACCCGCTGGCAGGTTCTAACCCTGGTCGTTTATCCGAGCCGGTGCTCCCTCCGAGGACCCCTAAGACGCACTAAAACCTTCGAAAGGGTCCTCGAACTTCTTCGGTGTGTATTCCGCCTTGTGTACCTCCGTTCTCACCCTCTTCTCCATCTCGGGATCTGCCGGTACAGGAAGATGCTGCGCCGGTGCTCAAGGGGAGGTATAAATCTCTCTCTCTCTCTTGCTCTCTCTCTCTCTCTCTCTCTCTCTCTCTCTCTCTCATCTCTCTCTCTCTCTCTCTCTCTCTCTCTCTCTCTCTCTCTCTCTCTCTCTCTCTCTCTCTCTCTCTCTCTCTCTCTCTCTCTCTCTCTGTCTCTCTTCCCTCTCTCTCGCTTTCCCTTTGCCAGCTTTCGAAACAGACTTTACTACTTGCGATACTAGTTTCACCGTCTTGAAATTGTCCTACGTTGGAATAAATCGGACCTATCGCTACCGCGCGCGGGAGTGCCGGCTCCTTCTGCATTGAGCCACGTACGTTCTGCATAGACGCTACACGTCGACATAAAATTTGACAAAAAGAGAATTTGCGGCGACAGAATGAGATTTACGTGTGCTCGAACAATTGTGGAAAGTTGTCTGAGTATTTTTTGTGGCGTCTTTCGCTGACGTCGTGTTATACAAGGTGCATAAGTCGATTGGGTCTCAATATTTTTCTATGAAAGAATTACGTAATGTAGATAAAATAAAGCCAAATATATTCTTAATTTTCCGAAATATTTAATTGCGGACTTTTCTTCCAAAAAATTCCCAAAAATCGCCCAAATTTTCAGCGTTCACACTGGTATAGCCCATTAACATTTAAGGTTAAAAAGAAGACTTTTTCGATAAACCAAATAACCAAGAGTATTTTTTAAAAACCGGGTAGAAAAAGTGATCATTTGTAGAAATGGCATGGGAAAAACCAAAAGCAGATGATTTTTATCTCGAAAACCGTGGGACCTTTACTAAACTGAAATTCCATCATATAGTAGGACATGATCTGGCCTATCGTCAGTTGCACGATTATCCATTCGCACCGGGACACCCTGTATAGCGCCAAGGGAAGTTCAGACTTTGAATTTTTGCCGAGGCCCCACCGCCCTTACCGTCACCGGAAGTAAACATTTTATTTCCTGCGTCGTAAAGATTTCTTTTGAGAATTTTACTACGACCAAACTCCAATCGATCAATGGCGATTAATGCTCGTTGATTCTACTCGCTCCCAACGCGCCTTTCAAATATTTCTTCCACCTTAAAGAAGCACGATAAATCGCCAGCAAATCGCGCTCCTCGTTAACGGGATCTAGCGATAAGAAAATGTGCTTATAATAAAAGTATGTATAATATATGATAATACAATAAAAGCATATGTGCTTTCGGTGAAAGAGGAATTGAGAATGAGGAAAATCATTCATCTCGACTCACATCTGGTGCGTTTGCAAATTCTTTGCATTTTTATTTTTTATTTTTCGGCGAAAAAATTCGCGATCCTTCGTCGCGGCAAAAATCGCAGAATATGCGAAATACACTGATACACATAACTCTAGGATTTTTTGCATAGTGCAAACGCGTCGGAAATGCGCAAAGTGCATCTTCGTGTACCGACGGCATTCCATCGCTATCGTCGTCGTCGTCGTTCGGGAGTTAATTCGTACAGTGCCTTTTATACCTTGAGCTGTTCTATATATTATAAATTCCACACTGTATACAGCTCCGGCAAGTACGCTGAGTATATTGATGTGTGCTCGCCTCGCCCATAGCCACAAAAAAATGTCTTCATTTAACAAAAACTGACGATATTATGCGGTTGCGAATACCGCGATATTCTCGTCGTACGTTATCGTCGTATGGAATCGTTATCGATTGCAAACGGGGCGGCAGCTCCGTTCTTTGATCTCACCGCATATATATATATATATATATATATATATATATATATATATATATATATATATATATATATATATATATATATATAGGTATATACGTTGGTATGTGTTCATAATGGAGTAACACAGACGAGTCCACCATAATTATCATCGCAACGCTCTCGCAACGATTTCTCGTTCCGCGCGAATCTCTCTTGCCAACCTCCAATCTGCACAGTTGTCGGCCTCCTGCTAAAAAAAACACGGCCGTTTTTACGACTCCGTTCGGCGCAAAAAAAATCCATTAAAAAATGTTATGAGCAAATACTCTTTTACCTAAAATTTATTTAGAATTGAAAAGTTTCGTTAGGTCAGAAGGAAAGTCCTAATAACCCACATGTAATATTCCTATCCTTTTTACTGCATCCTTTTTTTTTAGTTTTCAATTTAATTCAATTAAATTTTTTACTCTTGATTTAAAATTTACTAATTTGACTTAATTTTTTACTCTTAGTTTAATGTAATTTAATGTCTTGCACTAATTCAACTAGTTTTTTTTACTAGTCACTTGTTTAGTAATCACTAGAATTACAATGCTACGTTTTTATTTTTATTTTCGAATTAAATTAAATTTAATTCGTTACTCTTAATTTAACTTAGTTAAATTTTTTACGCTTTATTCAACCTAATTTGATTTTTTCTTTTCATTCAATTTCATTAAATTTTGTACTCTTAATTTGATGTAATTAAATATTTTTGATTACATTTTTTACTCTTACTTTGATTTAATTAAATTTTCCACTCTTCATTTAATGTAATTTAATGTATTCGTGTATTGTCCATTAAATTACCATGGTATTAAAGAAAAACGTCTCCAAGATAAAGACGAGGCTAAGATTGCTGCGTCCACGTGAACTCGGGCAAATTTTTACACGATTTCCGTGCCTAATTAATTCAAATTCCAGCTACTTTCGTACCTACATATGCTCGCGACAAATCTTTAACGTTCAGTACAGCGAGACACTCGGTAATTGCGTCTTCTCTCGAGGTCGGCTCTCGGCGGCCAATCACTGGGACCGGACCAACGACCGTAACTTTTGCGGCAGTTACCGATCATCGATCTTGCTGGAACTGCGGTCGGTGTAGCCACTTATACGTATGTGTATACATGTACGTGTGCATGCACCGGAGCCTCGGTGCACCTACCACTTATCGCCTCGATGGCGACTTATTAGAGGCGCGTAAGCGAGATTCGGATTGAAATAAAAAGAAAAGTACGATGGCGACCGACGATGTGGATAAAGAGAACAGAGGAAGATGAAGAAGTGGCGCGGAGAGGCTGGCAAGGCTCATTTTTCTTTCATCGCGCTAATCATCCTCGCGTTAACGATACGCCCTCGATATATCCTCGATCAATGCACTTATTTTCGGTCGTAAATATAAATATGGAATAACGCTTGTATAAATAATCTTTTATTTATCGAAAAATGATCTCGAAGACATTCGATTTTAAGGGGTTATGCCTAGTTGTAAAAGTTGTAAAAAACACTTCTTTCAAAACCAATATATTTTGACAGGATGTCATCTTGTAAATGTTTTCCGAAAGTTTCACGGAATTTCATTTTTATTTCGAGACATTCGACTTTAAGGGGTTATGCCTAGTTGTAAAAGTTGCAAAAAAAATCACTTTTTTCAGGAGCAATATATTTTGACAGTTTATCATCTTATAAATGCTCCCAAAAAATTTCGCTTTTATAAATAATCTTTTATTTATCGAAAAATGATTTCGAAGACATTCGATTTCAAGGGGTTAGGCCTAGTTGTAAAAGTTGTAAAAAAACCCTTTTTTCAACACAGATATATTTTGTCCGGATGTCATCTTATAAATGTTTTCCGAAAATTTCGAGGGAATTTCATTTCAATTTCGAGACATTCGACTTTAAGGGGTTATGCCTCGTTGTAAAAGTTGCAAAAAAATATCATATTTTGACAGTATATCATCTTATAAATGTTAACGAAAAAATGCTATTTTTTTCGCAAAAATCAAGACTCACTTTGAACACGCACAATTTTTTTTTTAATTTGACATTTCGGCAATTCCTTCGATTCATCATAGGATGGAATATACGAACGAGATCAGTTTGATTTTATGATATAAGGCAACCTGGTTCGGAAGGGTATTGCTCACCGCAAAATATGTTTTTGAGAGGTGCTTCCCGAACACCGGCTGTAAATCGATGATAATTAAATATTTTCACACCAAAAAATTGCAGGATTTTCTTCAGATGATACTTTTTCAAATACCAAATTTTCACAGAAATTTATCATTACCATTTTGTATAGAAACAATGCCAAAAATGAGCTGCTTTCGACTGTTACAGTAAATATATGTCTATGTACCTAGATATTGGCTTATCGGATGAATATTTTCGTTTATCTTAATTTTGAAAAATAAAAATACAAAATTCACCATGGGATGAGCATTATCCCATAAATAATACGAACTTTTATAGTTTTACTTTTCAAAATTAGCATAAACAAAAATCTTTTTTATTCTAAAATATGCTCTCCTTCGTGTTCTACGTTGCTCTTTCTAGCAGACCTTCAAATCCTCTCTTCCAAAACTGACTTGTTCGTGATGCAAAATGCAATCGAAAAAACCGCACTATTTATGGGATAGCCTAATATATATATATATATATATATATATATATATATATATATATATATATATATATATATATATATATATATATATATATATATATATATATATATATACATATACATACACACACACACACACATATAGATTGTGAATACATGTATCCACTTAACATCGAACGTCTTCGAAATAATTTTTAGATAAATAAAAGAATATTCATAGAAACGTTTTATCGAAAATCGTCCTGTTTTTTAAATAAACAAAAAACGCAAAAAAACGAAACAGCTTGATGTGCCAATAAACAATGTTCCGTGCATAAAACGGATTTAAAGTCCACTTTCCATTTAGATATAGAAATAGAATTTATCGGTGAACGAGGCAACGTCGCGAAAAGATTATCCTGAGAAATGGTTCTTCCATTGAAACACAAATTATCGCACAAAAAGCTCCATCTCTCAGCCGTGCCTTTTGCTCCGGCGTTCTTTCACGCATGGCAAAGCGCACATACGATCGGAGGCTAATCTCGTGCGATAGGCACGAGTGTAATGCATTCTAATAGTTCGATAATGAGCTTCTAATTGCAAAACTTCACGATGTTCGCAAACGACCGGACGTATACATTGATGAATTTCATCCCTCGGCGCTTCGTGCACGTACACCCAATGCACTTTGTACGGGTGCCCGTTAGCGCGAAAATTAAGAGTGTGCGGTTTCTTGTACTTTTTTTTTCATTCTTCGGCGCCACCTCACAAAATTACAGTGCAATTTCGTCTCATGTCGCGTTATTATTGCGAACTCAACGACGAGACTTCGTACACATGGGTGAATTATATATATATATATATATATATATATATATATATATATATATATTATAGCGCCTGTACTGCCATTGGCGTAGCCAGGAGGGGGCAGGGGTGGGCTCTTGTAATTTTACCACAAACCCCTCGTCTCTCGAGCTACGGTAATTAAATCATATTATTTTTTTCCAAAAATAAGTGAAAAAAAAATCTGAAACAATTCTCGCGAACTCAACGAAAACCGATTCAAATGCTCACTATTCGCAGGTTTTCCTTGAATCCTTCTCGTTTTCGCGTTACACGTTATTTTTCAAATTGTCTCTTTTAAAAACAAAAATCAAAATATCTTTGGCAAAAAGAATCGTACGAAGCTTTAAAAAAAACAAAATTGAACCTTGAGCTTCCCCCTTTATGATTCCGGTCAAAGAAATGCATTAAAAAAATCTTGTCTGTTGGGGTCCACCAAAAAAGGAACAAAAAAGGCAAAAAATGGTCGTTTTCGGGAAGGGTACTAGACGTAAAAAAAATTGTAAAAAATTAATTTAAAAAACGGAATAAAGGTGAATTCCTCCCTTTGAAATGCATTATTAAATTCATGTATGTCAACTACCGGCGAAATGGCATAAAAAATCGTACCGGAACTTTTTAGAATTTTTGTCCGGCAACTTTTCGCCGGTGGTGTATATAAATTATTTCTACTCGATTCTGCTACCAACGTTGAGAAACAGACTACTAAAGGCGTGAACACCCCCTCCCCCCCCCCCCCCCCCCCCACACAAAAAATTTATCCAGAATAATTAAATTCAAATAATTGATTCATTTAATTTATTTCACCCAAGCAAGCATTCAAAAGTAATTTAATAAAACTTGAACAATTTTTTTCCTGGTAATTTCGTAACTTGTGTAAAAAGTAGCTATTTCAATGCGTAATTTGAATAGATATTCAAATTTCACAATCAAGTTAACTGTGGACAAAAGAAATGCGTTAGATTTGACAGCCGATGCATGACCAGAAAAATACTGTAAGATCAACATTTACTACCAAGTAATAGACAATATAATTGTAAATCTAAAGCGCCGATTTGAGAATCTAGCGTTAATTCACGCAGTTGACGCATTTTTAAATTGAATACGACGAACGCAGAGGATTTCATCGATAATTATTAAAAAGTCTTAATATAAGGCTGGCAAGAAAGTTTTTGCGTTTTATCACCAAAAATAAAATAAAAAGCAGTCTTGAAACGAATGATTAATTTTATTCTATGTATTTACGATCCGATTCTATTTGGAATCTGTAGGAAAAGTTGTTCTGCCATGAGCCGGATGAAAACGTGGCTCAGAAGCACAATGCTTCAGGAACGATTCTGTCATACGTCAGTGCTGAACATTGAGAATGACATTGTCAAAAAAAACCTCCAACTAGAAAAGTGTTGGGCCAATTTGCAGGAAAAAATAGAAAACTAAGACTCATTTAATGGAGTACCTACTGAAAGTATTGTTTAAAGATTGGTAACTGGATTAAAGAATGATGAAAAATGTGTTGATTATTTTTTAAGGTATTGCAAGAGTACAAATGTTAAGATGAACGTGTGATTGAAGCTTCATATTTTGTGTGTGTTACGTGATTATCGACGATAATGTTAAGTTTATTTTTAAAAAAGATGATTGTGAATGAAACCACTTTTTGTCCACCCCCCCCCCTCCGCCCCCTTAAGGAAAAAATGTTGTTTACGCCAATGGCCATAGGTGTATTTATGGTTGTCGGCGGAGCTGGCGCGATCGAATAGCGGGAAAGGAAGTCGCATGGAGATAAGAAGAAAAAAAGAGGGGCGTATATTATATACTACGTGTTACGATATGTTATTATAATAAGAGAGCAGCCGGGAAAAAGTAAGATAGAGAGAGAGAAAGAGAGAGAGAGAGAGAGAGAGAGAGAGAGAGAGAGAGAGAGAGAGAGAGAGAGAGAGGGGAGTAACAGAGAGAGAGAGAGAGAGAGAGAGAGAGAGAGAGAGAGAGAGAGAGAGAGAGAGAGAGAGAGAGAGAGAGAGAGGAAAATTATCGCGTTCAAGGTAATCAGTCCTTAATCAGGTTTGTCGGTGTACAGAGACCGCAGCAGTATGCGTCGCAGGATACTGCCCTACACTGAAAGTGGCCACATGCTAACAGAGACTCGATTGCTCCACACGAGAGTGTAACGCGACACGTCGTGGCGCCAATTAATTGCGATTGCACGCGAGCATTCGATTTATCCCGTGATTAGCATGAATTGCTACCTCTGTATCGTGATATATATATATATATATACACACATACTAGGGTGTATCGGGAAAAAATCAGCTTTCATCCCTTTTACAAATATTATGAGCGCTAAAAAAATGCTTGCCAAATTTAAGCTCTCTAACTTGAGGCTAAGAAGATTGATTCATTCCCCTTTAAATTTGGACGAAAAATTCGCGCGTTGCGATCTGAAAATAATTTGCTTTCACCGGTCCAACAACTGATGTCATAAAAGAAATTTGTGCTTTCAGCTCAATTCGTAAATTTCAGCTGAAAAAATAACTCAACAAAAATATCTCAACTAAAAAATAACTCAACTAAAAATAACTCAACTAAAAATAACTCAACCAAAAATAACTCAACTAAAAATAACTCAACTAAAATTAACTCAACTCAACTTTGGACACGGGGAAAAAGTCCCCATGTTTTTACGATGCTACTTGTACTTGACGAAAAAAAAAGGAAAATTGCTCGCGACGAAACAAATATGTCCTGGGTCTGTGTTCCGACCATTGAATTATGTATGTATACGAATGATTTACCATAAGAACTAGCTCGTATATCTGTACATGGTGCATTGAACACGAGGCATAAGCGCGGCGACTGCGCGTTTTCGATGTTTCCCGACGATGTAAAATAAGAGAGCCCGGCGCGGTACGACACACGAACGAATTTGCAATTTGCTCTTCCTACCCCGCCCTTGGCATTCCTAAACTGCATTTGTCTCCACGCGCAACGACTCGTCGTCAGAGACCGGCTGTACAAACCGAACGGTGAAATGGAAAAAAAAATGAAACGGGAAAAAAAAGGAAATGCTTCCGTACAGGTATGTGTGTGGCAAAGCTGATATATCTCGTTTCCGTGTTCTTCCCGTAATACAAAGGGGAAAACGAGAGAAAAGCGAGGGATTCCGTGACACGAAAGGTACGCTCCGCGATATACAGGGTGACACGAAACAGTGACGTCCAAAAGAAAAACTGGATCTCTCGTATTGATACCTATGCGAATCACCCCCATCCATGATCTACGATATTTGTATTGTTTTCGATAAAAAAGATTTTTTTCAAATTTTCACTTTTGTGTTTGTACTTTCCTCGCGATTTTTTTTTCACGTGTATTACCGTGACGAAGGGTACTGTTAAGCCATAAATAAATTACCAACTGATCACTAACGTGAATTCCTCAGATTTTGACCAAAAGTTTACAAAATAGGTTTCGAGAGGATCAGTTTCAAAAGTTTAGATGATAAAAATCCTTAAATCAGTGTAAATGACTTTCAATCGTTTTTAAAAACTTCTAAGAGTGCATACGCATGGCATAAACATATAAAGTTATGCTACAGGAAACCTCGAAAAAAATGAAATCTCTTTTTCCTCGAAAACTAAAAAAATATCGTTGAACATAAACTCCCTGCCAAAAGTTTTCCATCACTTTGGATAATTGCAACATTATATTAGAGTAATATAATTAATTTTATTTCTCATTTTACGAAGACGGCTCTATAAAATAAATAATATTATTCTATAATTTTGCAGTCATCCCGCGATAAAAATTGTCATTATCCAAAGCGATAACATTTTTTGCAATTATCCATAGTGATGGAAAACTTTCGACCGGCACTCTGCCTGAGGGTGATTCGGATATGTATTGATACGAGGCATCTGGATTTTTCTTTTCGACGTCAATTTTCGGCCCACCCTGTATATACATATATCTATATTCATACGTGTTCACGAATGTGAGAATGCGAGAAACACGAGGCCCGATATTCTCGTTCGCATAGCGGAAAAATTGCAATTTTACGTTGATACACGTTCGTGATACGTGGGGTGGTTTTTTTTTCGGTGATAGAAAAATAAATCAAATAGCAGACAGAGGAGATTCTTTTGCCGAGGCTCGCGCGGGGTATTAGTGACACGAGAGTTCGCGAGTCGAGAATGGGAGTGTACGAGAAATATATATATATGCAGAGAGAATTCACGGTTTTATTGAGAATCAGAGAGCCCGTATACACAGCCGCGTGTAACAATGTAATTTTCCTGTGCAATCAAAGCGACGATATACCCGCTGCGGAATGTCGCTATTGTATATCGATCGTACAAATACGAAGGGTGCACACGCAGAGTAGATCGGGGCAAATTGTATCGACTTTCGTAATGTGCAAAAGATAGGACACTGCGTTTACGACCGGATATACGTTTGCCGAGATAGCCAAGCTATTTATTTTCAACGTTGTACTTTATGTTTCCTCGGCTAATTTTATGATTTTCCATTTTGAACATTTATTAATGGCGTGCAGTGCAATTGTTCCTGTTCTACATCCTATGTGGAGGCAAATACATCGATGGATGATATAAAAAAATCCATTGACATCAGTGTAGATACAGGCATGATAAAAAAATTGTGATTGCATTGAAAAGATTGAAACTTCATATGATTTTAAAGCCTTCAATGGGGAATTGATATTTTGGTCTTCCACTTGCTCTTGACACTTTACAACTTAAGTTTGAACTAAAGTTGTAAAGTAAAAAGTGACATTCCTCATGTTACGTTGGAATGCAGCGAGAATCCTTCTTTTTTTATTTCTTCATTTTGATTACCATCTGAACTCTTCTTTCGAACTTTTAGGTTATGGATCCCTGCTAAGGATCTTCAAAAATACTCAGTGATTTTTGCAGCCTAAGCCCACCCCCAAAAAATTAGGCAATACGAAGAAAAATTAATCTCGTTGCATTCCAAAGATCTAACCCCCATGGACATTTATATACGCAAAAATATACTACAAATTTATTTTATTAATAATTGTAATATATGTGAAATGTATGCCGTAGATTGAAAATATATGTTGCATATATGTGCCAAATTCTAATTTTCGTAAAGTTTTTATATATGAGATGTATATGCGTGGTGTTACTGTATGTCAATGTATCATATATCAATAATATATGTAGCATTCACCCTGCATATATACCACATATATACTGCATAAATGGTACATATATGCCACATATATGTACCATTGTATAGTGTTTATATGTAATAGTGTACTTTAACTGTAAGTTAAGTTTTTTTAAGTTTAAGTTTTAAGTTTTATTAAGTTTAACTGTAATAGTGTTTATACACAGCATATATTTCTTGTCAGGAATATGTATCAAAAATGTATGCGTCATATATGACGCATACATTTTTTATATGTTTTTCTGACAAAAAAATAGATTGAAAATATATTGAAAATATATGGGTCATATATGCCTCATATATTTGGTGTATGTATACTGAATATATACGTATTATTCTATTTTTCGTCACTATATATGCGACCGATATATAAATGTACCATATGTTTTCTGCATATATTTTACATACATAAATTTCCATGGGGGAAGCTTCGTTACCATCCCACGTGGACATAATCTTTCGACACCCAAGCGTTGATCACCCGTTACCCTCTCAATCGGGACTTCGATCGGTCAATCTCGTAACGAACAACTACGAAACAAAAAAAAATTATCCCCGTCGAACTTTTTTTCGACGGCAAATTCGAGTGGACCAATTTTTCCGGTTCGAACTGCACACGATGAACTTTTTCGATCAGGCTTCGAGGCTTTTCGAGATTTTTCTCTGTTTCACTTTAAACGGGACACCCTGTGTATGTTTATTTATTTAAACATATACGTGTGTGTGTGTGTGTGTGTGTGCATGTGTAACTTGCTATCACTGTTGTGTATTGTCTATCGTACATTCGCTGCTTCGTAGGTCTGTCCGTTCGTACGTCCGGAACGTATATGTATCGTCCCGAAATCGCCCCGTAATCGAGTCGTTTGCGACTCGACACCACATGGCTTTTTTCCCTGGCTGTCTACTGCACAGGATGCTCTCGCACGTACATATAGATATTGTGTATCGAATGGAGGGGCAGCGAAGCATTCCAGGGGGCGGGGGAGAGGATCGCCGAACGGGAATGGAACGAGAGAGAAAAAGAGAGAGAGAGAGAGAGAGAGAGAGAGAGAGAGAGAGAGAGAGAAACAGACTCGTCAATGCTACTCGATAAAGGATGTGATAAAATTCACTTTGTCATATGAGATTCCATGCACTCTCTCTTCCTCTCTCTCTCTCTCTCTCTCTCTCTCTCTCTCTCTCTCTCTCTCTCTCTCTCTCTCTCTCTCTCTCACTCTCTCTCTTTTTTCACGCACACGCTCTCCCTTGGACGTTAGCTAGAATCACGTGTGCAGCGACATGGCATTGCACTGTTGCCGATTTTGTAACTTCTTTTTCCATCCCTCGATCCTATAGGGGATGAAAAAAATCGAGTTGTCTTCCACCGTGTGCAGTTCGGCCCGAAAATTCGGTACACTCGAACTGGCCGTCAAAAAAAAGTACGACTGCTATAATATTTTTTAACATCATAGTTGTTCAGTGCGAGCTCGACCGATCGAAGCCTCGATTGAGCGAGTGACGGATGATCAACGCTTTTTTTTTTATTATTGCACGAAGAAATAAGATTACGTCCACGTGAGATGGCATTGAAGTTTGCATCGTTGGAATGCAACGAAATTATTTTTTCTTCATATTGCTTGATTTTTTGGTGGTCGATTTCGGCTACAAATATCACTGACATATTTTGGAATATTCTTATCAGGGATCCATAACCTAAAGGTGCGAAAGAAGAGTTTATATAGTAATCAATATGAAGAAATAAAGAAAAGAGAAGGATTTTCGCTGAATTCCAGCGATATGCAAGGTTCTGCATCATCACGTGGTCAGTAGAAACGTTTTCGTTGGGAGAGCAATATTTCTGAGTTTCCGCATACAAGGGATTGTCAAGAGAACTTACAGGGAGGGTTGAAAAAAAAGGAAAGTCACTTGTCACGAATGGAAGATGAAATCTGACAGGTAAGTGCAACTTTGAGAATTTTGGGGTTACGACATTTTATTCATTTCAGGAAAGAGAAAGAAAAGAACGATCAACACGATGGGGACCTAAAATTGAACGCAAAGCGTGCCCCCTTTATGATCAATTTTAGCCCCCCGCCCCTAATTTTAAGGGGGCGGGTTGAAATGAAAAATAACCGTGGACGCGATCAAGACCCGTTATCACCGCGCTCTTTTCCTCCCTCACCGCCCATGCCCTTAAATTCAATTCTCATGAAACTGCCACTTTTTATTGCAGACACCAGCCTGCACCGCGGTAAGCGAAACTATCAAGAGACAGAGGGAGAGAGAGCGTAAACGCAATACCATAAATGCATACGAATAGGAGACAGTACGAGGAGAAAATCGACTATGCACTGGGCAGGGAGAGGCCATGTTTCATATCGAAAGGCATGAGTTTCGCGATAGGGCGAGAATCTCTCCAGTACCGCGAAGAAAATTGTCTCGGCGCACACTCGTCGCGAGCTTTTCGTCCATATAGAGAAACGCGAGAAAAGTATAAAAAAAATATCAATTCTACGCGAAAAATACGCGAGCTTTCAGCAGCGCGAGGAAAAAGTCATTCCCTTCGATACTCGAATCTCGTAAAATGCCCCATTCACCCTTATCGTTTGCTCGTCGGGCCTATAAAGGTATCGGAACGTCTCGAAAGTTGACAATGGAAAAAAAATCATGAATGACGTTCACGAATCGTCCGGGGGGTCTCTCAGAAGCTTAAAATGGTGCAGTGACAAGAGCGGGGGTGAAATTGAAAGTTATCGACTCGTGAACGCCCGCAAGGGTACACGAAGGGCCGTTTGAAGTTTAAACAAATATATAATAGCGACGTATATCCACCAATAATTCGATGCTCGATCCCATAGATTCGCTGTATAAATATAAGTGAAAATAAATGAATGTGAACTCACCGATTTATCGTTTTTCCAGGAGGCCCTTATCACACTCCCATCCCGCTTCGCATTTGACTCTTCACATGTAATATCTAAAAAAGAAAGATGAAGGATCCACGCTATTACGTCAGGAATAAAGGCGAAAAAACATTGGCCATGACATGAAATTGAAGTTTGCACGGTTGGGACGCAGCGAAACTTCTCTTTTTCTGATTGAACATTTTCCCCCACAGATAAAAGCTTCGGCGAACTTTTTTTAAGATGCTCATTAGACAGTTACAACCTAAGTCTATCGAAAAATCATTTTGGATAAAGATAAAAAAAATTTAACGGTAATAAAAGAGAATTTTCCTTGCATTCCAATGATGCCAACTTCAACAGCATGGTCATGAGATTGTACAAACAAGTGAAATTATTCGTTCGGGTACCCGGTGAAGGTAAGGGACATTTTTTTTCTCAAAGCATTCCAATTTATATAAAAGTCGGAGAATTATCTCTGACATTATAAGCGTAGCGTATTTTCGAGGCAGCTGAGAAATATAATTGTATCGCGCACGTATCGCGCGCGAAACGATATGAATTTAGCGGATACACGAACGGAGGGAAAGAGAGGGAGAGGAAAACAAATTAAGAGGAAGATTAAAACACCGCTTTTGCGAGCACACGTTCATACGTATGGCTGCGTTTGTGTGTGTGTATGTGTGTGTGTGTGTGTGTGTGTGTGTGTGTGTGTGTGTGTGTGTGTGTGTGTGTGTGTGTGTGTGTGTGTGTGTGTGTGTGTGTGTGGGGGGTGTGTGTGTGTGTGTGTGGGTGTGTGTATGAGTGGGTGTGTGTGTGACTGTGAGAGCTTTTCGCGTGATGTACATTTGTGTGCGTGTGCGCATGCGTTCGTGTGCATGTGTATGTCGGGATGTGTGTGTGTGTGTGTGTGTCGATGGAGGCGTGTGTGTGTGGGTATGTGGGTGTGCGTGCGTGCATGTGTGCCTTTGTCGATGTAGGTGTGTTTGTGGGTGCGTATTCGCGGGTGTGTGTGTGTGTGTGGATGTAGATATCGATGCAGGTGTGTGTGTGTGTGGATACGTGTGTCGATGCAGGTGTGTGTGTGTGTGTGTGTGTCGATGTAGGTGTCGATGCAGGTGTGTGTGTGTGTGTGAATGCGTGTGTCGATATAGGTGTGAGTGTCGATTTAGGTGTGTGTGTGTGTGTGTGTGTAGGTGCGTGTGTGTCGGTGTGTGTGTGTGTGTCGGTGTGTGGGTGTGCATGCGTGCGTGTGTGCGTGGGTCGAAGTAGGTGTGTGTGTGGGTGCGTGTGTCGATGTAGGTGTGTGTGTGGGCGCGTGTGTCGATGTAAGTGTGTGTGTGTGTGTGTGTGTGTGTGTGTGTGTGTGTGTGTGTGTGTGTGTGTGTGTGTGTGTGTGTGTGTGTGTGTGTGTGTGTGTGTGTGTGTGTGTGTGTGTGTGTGTGTGTGTGTGTGGATGCGAGTGCGCGGGTGAGTGTGTGTGTGTGTGGGTGCGAGTGCGCGGGTGAGTGTGGGTGTGTGTGACTGTGAGAGCTTTTCGCGTCCCCATGTGTGTCTGCCCGTCGCTTTCCATCCTCCGTTTACTCGTCCCACCCACAAAGCATTTTCCCAACGCAGCATTCGTGCGGAAATCTCTAACCCGATGTTTTCCCTCGGCTTTTTCCCGTCGTTCGAAAACTGGCCCGTGGCTTTTCGGGCCGCATATTCGCACGCTCCAGCCGACAATTACGACGGAACGAGAGCGAAAACGACGAGAAAAATTGCAAATACGTTATCTGCAATTTTTCGTGTACGTTTTTTTTATCGTTTGTTTGAATACACGTGTATAAGGGATTTGATCATGAAATTCCATTCAGCAGATTGTTGTGATGGAATAATTATCGTAATGCAATTTTCAGCGGAAATTGTGAAATAAAAAAAAACGGCCTAGTAGAGAAATCCAAAACTACTGCAAAATGCCGGGTGCAACCAGTCGAGGATTTTCAAATGTTCAGGGAAGGAAAGGAAGAGGAGAATGTTCATTTGGGAGGCCAAATATATTGCTGGCATTGCAGATTGAAGGTGAATCGACTGGTTCTATTGCTAAATGTTAGATCAATCTTTAAACGCGTTTTTCTCGTAAGCATGCTTTTTTAAACTGGCCGGAAACGTAACTCGGCCAAATATGCTTCGATTCACTTGAAATTGTGAACGTATGTTCTCAGATGCGTTATCCATGTCGTTGACTTTTTTTTTAAAGCACCCATGTGGTTTTTTGCTCAAAAATGAAAATTTTCATTTAAATCTGCACGATCTTTTTTCAAAAAAGGTATCTTCGAACTTCTGTACGCAGTGCCATAACCTTTTGTATACCTACATTTTTAACATATTTAGGTTTTTCGTTCTAGGTTGACAACTAGAGGAAAAATATTTCCGGCTTACTCTGCAGTCTTGGACTGCGGAGCCGCGACTTTCAGTCAAAAAATTCATACGCATAAAAGTATGCATAATAAAGTTTTCCAATTCAATTTTTTGCTGCTTTTATTGTACTCTTTTAAAAAAATTCTCAAAATTGGCCTTTTTTGCAGAACTGGAGTGGCTTTGGCCCTTAAAATCACAATTTTCAACACGATAGTGACCACAAATTTTGCAAACAAAACTCAGAACGACCGAAGTAACAACCCCAATTTCATCGCCGAGGTGGCATTTTGATGAGCCATCGTTGAGGGGGCATTTTAGTAAGCCACATACACCCTTAACTATGATGTGATCGAAATAAGTTCTTGCCTTTGCGGCGATCGATGTTTTTCGCCAGTTTCATTCGCCGCAGTAAGTGGAAAACAAGAATAAGGGCATTCGTATTTGGCGAATCAAGCCTTATTTTTTCTACACTCCCTCGAGGGCTAGGGTGAATTTGGTAGCGGAAGAGCCTCTATCTCGAATACCAGAGGGGTAGTGCGTATATGAGGCTAAATGAGAAATCGAATTTGGCACTCGCATGACACAGACAATTCTCCATCCGCGCTAGACCCTTCCCGGCATGCGATGGAATCGGAACACTTGTATGTAGGCCCCTTTATTGTTGCGTACGAATAATCGGATATATCCCTTATCGCGTTATCGCTGACTCAATATATACATAGGACGATGAGTTTCCTGTCTGCGAGGAAAAGTATATCTTTCAACGAGAATTTTCATCCAGCCGGCAATACTCTCATTGGCAACAAAAATCCTATTGTTAAACTCACTTATTGTTGTGTCAATGTTAAATTGATTTTTTCATCAATATGTCTACGTAATTTTTATTTCTCCTCGTGGATCTATTTGTGTACCAGATGGGCCGAAAAGTGACGTCTAAAAGGACAATCTGGATACCTCGTATCAATACCTATCCGAATCATCCCCATGTATGTTCTACGATATTTTTTAGTTTTCGAGAAAAAAAGACTGGATTTTTTTTTCGAGTTTTCTTGTAGTGCAGGATTTTTCTTTTTTTTTGTTTATGCACTTTCCTTTCAGAATTTTTTAAAAGCAATGAGGAGTAATTTAGACTGGTATTTTTTTTTATCTTTTGAACTGAGTGACTGATCTTCTCAACTCTATAATTAATAAAATAAGAGAAATTTTAAGGGCGCGATATTTTTGGGTGAGGAGAAAATTTGATGATTTCAATGATTTTTTTTTAAGGGAATATTTCTTGACCATATATGAGACTTAAGGTCTGTTTTATTACTAGTCTTAGCTGTTGCATGGTATTTTTTAATTGTTATTAATGTTTAAAAATTGCGGAGGTAGGGCACTATCTTCTAAACTGCATTTTCAAAACTGGCGTGACGCATAGCTAAGAAACTAATCGACCGATTCTGATGAAATTTGGTACAAATTTTTGTAACCTTATTGCCTAAAACATGACTAAACGTTTTTGAACATTTAATAAAAGTATTTTTTATTGCAAAATTGTAGCCATTTTTTTTTAAATTCGTTCTGTTTGTTTCAAAGCGTACCATTTCATCGATTTTCCTCATTTCTCACTTTTTCTTGGTTCATATTCTGCATACCCATATGGGGTCGCCTGTCGTAACAAAAATGCCAGCATTCAGCCATTAAACGGTTTGCTGATAACCGGCCAATAATTCGTCTACCAGCATTGGGGTACTGTAGGCGGATGAACGGCTTGCCAGATCTATGCCAGCCATTCGTGGGCCAATACTATCGCACCGATAATATGGCGATCAGCATTGGGGTATCGTAGGCAGATGAACGGCTTGCCAGATCTATGCCAGCCATTGGTGGGCCAATACCATCGCACCGATAATATGGCGATCAGCATTGGGGTATCGTAGGCGGATGAACGGCTTGCCAGATCTATTCCACCCATTGATGGTTTGTTTTTGGGCGTTTTGCAAATGCAGGTCGTTAAACTGTAACACGTAAAAACAAGGGATAAGGTTTCGAAAAGCATATCCTGTTGATGAAGCTGAAATTTTGCACCGACCTTCTTTTCAATATTTTAAGAGAAACTTTAAAAGGATATTGGCGACTAGCAATAGTTTTCGATATATCGGATATTGAAAGTTATTTATTGTACTGCGCTTCTACTATATTAAATAAATCCAAACAAAGCCATCCCACATGGCAAGTGATATGCACATACGGGCGAGCACTGTTTCCCAGGAAGCAGCGCGGCCGGAGGAGTGGGGGGTATCTATGGGGTATATAGATATACTCGTATGGCGTGAAATAATAAACTTTACAATGCGATGTATGGAAAACTATTGCTAGTCGTCAAAAATCCGTTAACGGTTTCTCTTAGGATAATGAGAGGAAGTTCGGTGCAAAATTTCAGCTCGATCAGAGGAGTATGCTTTTCGGAACTTCACCCAAAACGAGCGAGTTATTTTTACAGCCTAAATGGACCAAAAAAACTGTCGGTAAACTTTAATGTCACGAATAAAATTATCGGCATAAAAGTAAGGAACGAACAAACGATGGGTTCTGTAAGTGTTAAAATGGCTAAGTGGGTAGGGCGCTCGACACTAGAACGAAAGGCGCAGGTTCGATCCCGATGAAAGGTAAAAATTTGAACAATGCAGAAACTGTTTTTAATGCAATTATTCTATGTACATGGACATAAGTAAAGCATAAGAAAACAAAAAAGATACTACTAGAATTTTTATATTCATAATTTGTCAATTTTTTGTTTTTCATTCCCGGCAGAAGATCCGGCAGCCGTTGCTGGGCCAATATGGGCGTATGATAGTTGGCCCAGTCTTAGCAGCCATTCCTGGTTTACCATTACCAACCATGCATGGTGCGGATCTGGCCCGTTTGTATAGCCATTACCGCGCCATCGTTTGTTCTCTGGCAACCAGTCGTGGGCCATTACTGTGCCGATTGTAAAACCCTATTTGGGATATGAGTGTTAATGAAAGAAAAACTCTCGTTGGTTTTTTTTTCAGATTAATCCCGTCGATGCTACGTGTCACGCCGTCTGACAACAAATACCACGTAATAGTCAAAAGAAGTAATAAAACACCCTAAGTCTCAATAATGGTAAAGAAATATATCCTTTAAAAAAAATCACGAATATCTGCAATTATTTCCTCGCCGAAAGCTATCTCCTCCCTTAAGAGAAAGAGAAAGTAAAGAAAATAAATAAAAATAAAATAACAAAACAAATAAATAAAAAAGATAAATAAAATAAGAGAAAGAAAAAATACAATAAAATGAGAAAAAAAGCTTTTTTCTCAAAAAGTAAAAAAATCGTAGAAGATACATGTGGGTGATTCGGACACTGATCCGAGGTATGTAAATTTCCCTATTGGGTGTCACTTTTCCGGCCACCTTGTCTACGTACATGGAGGACATTAAAAATGAGTGCAGATAGATTTAAATAGATTAAAATAGATAGATGAAAATTTGCACATCGATATGACCGCGAGAATCTTGCCGGGCGTCCATTTCGTTGGGCTAAATGGCTCCGAAAGCAATCCCGTTAGAAAGCAATCTCGAAAAAAGGAGAAAAGCCCTATCTTTCGGACAAGCTTTTTCCGCGTAGCTTTCCGCCTCAAATAAATTCGTCTGCTTCCTCAGTCATTGCTGTACACACACGGTATACGTGTGTATGGGCAATGCGGGTGGATACAGAGGGTAAAAGTACTCCGCCGGTCTAGACGGACGTCTCGACCAACGAATATAAGAGCGTATGGATCAATTCCCGTGGAGGGAAAAAGGTACATAAAATTTATGAAGCTTTCCTCCGTATAGGAGAGCAAATCAAGGGAGCGCATCTTCCGTTCCTGAATTTCCAGTTACATTTATGAATTTCGTTCGAAAAATTCGACGATGCCCGGGGAGTGATAAGAAACGAGTCGATATCGAGGAAAATACACTGAATTATTTATCACTCTTGAGGATCTCGTCCAACGAGTGGAGAGAAAATAATATCGCGCCGTTGAGGGCGATATCATTAAGGGGTAGGGCTGCTTCAGGGGGTGGTAAAGGAAGTCTACCTTCGAGAATCTTTTGTGCCTTGAATTCAGACAACACAACAGCTTGGATAGCTAGAGAAATGCCTAGGGAATTTTTCGAATATTATTTTTTAAATGGTAAAACGAGAAAATAAAAGTTTCATATTTTTTAAAATCAATCGAAAAAAATGGCTTACAACGAGAGGAGTTTTTGAAAAATTCAGGGACACCTGCGTGATTTTTGGAAAATTTGATTCAGCAGATACTCGCAATATTTGAAGCTTTTTTGGAAGAAGTGTGTTGGCGTAACGCTGCATGCCAATTTTGAGGAACGTTGTTTCGGGACATTACGGCTTTAAGGGGTTAGCCTACTGTGAAAATGACGAAAACTCGTTCGTCGGTTGAAGCAACTCAAATTGATGAGTCCGACGTATGGTGCAGGAATCGCAGATTAAAGGTAAACTTTTTATTAGAACGATATAATGGCTAGTAAAACTTTATACGCGATTTTCTCGAAATTATGTTGTTCAACACGGTGTGCACGATTTCTCGACGTCCAATGAGCGGATTGACTTGAAATGTAGTATACTTATTTAGTGTAATAGTAGTTTAGTCTCCACGGACGTTTTTCTTCTCAGCATTTTTTGTTCATTAGTTATTAACAATAATAATGTAATTTTTCCTCGGAACATCGAAAAAAAAATCAAAAAGCTTTTTTCGGTGATTAAAACACGAGAACAAAAAAAACCCGGTCAAGTCGTAGCCAATATTATCTACTCTAAGAAAAATAAATCGTTCTTTTTTGTTTATAAATATTTAAAAATGAAATTTGGTACTGAACTTTGTTAATATACATACAAATGAATGCCCAAAAGAGTTTTCACTCATTCTACGTCTTCAAAATTAGTTTTTTTTCTAAATAACTCCGATTTTTGAATTGCCACAGTAGCCTAACCCCTTAAAGTGTTGCGTTACATCATTTCGAGTAAGACAGTGAAACCTCACGAGTAAAAAACAGCAATGAGAGAAATTGAATTCCAACATGCAAAAAACGATATCAAATCTTAAAAAAATCGTTTTCTTCCGACCCTCTGGACACGTGCCTCAACGACTAACGTATCTTTCGAGTAATTATGTTTTCGGTAAAGTAACACCAGATCCACGATGCTATTGAAGTTTGCATCGTTGGAATGCAATGAAAATATATTTCTTTCGCATTACCAAATTTTTTGTCCCATTAAGTTACGAAAGTCCATGATGCATTTTTGAGAACCCTTATTCAAAATTTCTAACCAAAAGGTGCAAAAAAATATTTCAAATAATAATTTGAAATCTTATTTTGCAACTTTTGGTTACAAATTTCGATTAGGATTCTCATCAATTATTATAATTTCTCATAAAATAAAAATATTATTATATCTTATCAAAAATTATGAACTTATTATTAACTCATTATTCATTGACTTATTAAATTATTAACTTATGAAAAATTATTATAAAAATAAAGAAATGGCAAAATCAAGAAGAAGTTTCGTTGCATTCCAACGATGTAAACTTCGACGTCATGATCCACGTGAAAAAAGGTTCCAGTATCAGCACCATTGGGTCTGACGTGTATAGGTGTCGTGCCACACTCGACGAGGCGTGTGCCAACGCATTAATCATAATACCGAATTAAGATCGAGTTCCGTATACGGGTGGGAGTCCGCGCGTGTCTTGGCGATTTTTACCACGCGTCCCTAGAGACCGGAAGTCCAGTGGGACGTCGCGCGCAGCTTTTACGAGATCAGTGAACTCTTCCTGTCACATACGTGATCTCCGTTCTCTCATTTTCCTCCTTCCCTCCTCTCGCTCTCTCTCTCACTCTCGCCTGCTATTCTCCGATGCACTCTTTATATTTCATTACATCGAAATTTTTCAATTTTTAATTTTTAATTCAATTTTATTCTACTTATGTTGTTTACATTGCGTTATTTTTTGTTATACTGTTTTTACCTTTGTGTTCTTTTTATGTGGATTATATCGCTTCTCCGCTCATACATTTCAATTGTAATTTTAATTATATTACTACGTAAATGGTAAGCCATGCAATTTATTATTTCGATTCTATTGTTTCTTTTGTCATTTTTGTTACTTTAACCACTTTAACGTGATATTTTTATAGTTTTAACACTTTTTTCAGTTATTTTTCCTTACTTGTACCTTGTTGCCTTAAGGATGTATGGCAGCTACTGCAGAGTCGATACAGAACTGATTATGCAATTTGCAAAAATCGCATTTAAAGACTAAATAAAATAATTGTAGTATTCATTGAAGCTAAAAAGGAGATTTCCCACAGCTCAAAGTAAAACATGCGGTACAGAAAGAAGAATTTTCAATTTTTAACTGCAATTTTAGTTGCTGATTTGATGTACGTTTTCCCTGACGTTGTCGTGGTTACGACATACGAGCTAAAGAAATACGAAAACGGTCCCATTTAACTCGCAATATCTCGCAAAATATATGGGCACATGTCGATTTTTTTTTTCACGTATCATGCATATTACAGCGATACCGCACAAAAGTTTTTTTTTATAAAAGAGTACTCCGGAAATACCTTTTTTGCCAATGTAAAGGGAATTTTGGACGTACAGTCCTATGTTCCCCGTGTTAAATGACCCAACTTTGAATTCGTTTATGTCAGCATTCACGTGGGCAAATTTTGTTTTTTTAATCTCAAAAAGTTCTCGATATTTTCCTTTACAATATCAGTGAGTTTCAATTCGAACAGTAGTAAATAACTTAGTTGCCATACATCCTTAAGATTATACCGAGGCCTAGAATAAAACATTTAATGAATCAAGAAATCGATCTCTCTCTCTCTCTCTCTCTCTCTCTCTCTCTCGTTATCCTTATACCTCTTATATCCTAAATTTCTCATATCCTCATATCCCTAATTCTTCTTCCTCCTGACGTCCTTTAGTATCAGTTTTACCGCATGCACTTTTTTCCGCGTCCATCCTCTTTCCCACTTTTTTCAAAAAGTTCGAAAAAATAAACGTGGAAACAAGATAACGAAAAAGGAAAAGGACACGTTTCACCGACAAAGTATATACGTCTTATTTTTCCTCGCTCGTCCTTCGCGACTTTTACGCTGTTCTCCGAGTCCTCGTGTATGGATCGTCCCTTGAACACCCACGCAGGATAGTTTCATCAACACCCGCGATACGCGAGCGCCATGTCTCGTCCTTTTACCATCGCTCGTAAGTGTCCTACACGGCTAAAAGAGAGAGAGAGAGAGAGAGAGAGAGAGAGAGAGAGAGAGAGAGAGAGAGAGAGAGAGAGAGAGAGAGAGAAAGAGAGAGAGAGAGAGACTGAAGAAGCACGTGACGCGCATTTATCCGGCGTTTCTTCCGTGCTCTATGGATACAGGCATACGAGACACCACGTTTGTTGTACTTGCATCCATATAGATATATATATATTTATATATAGATATATACGACGAGAGCGAAGGCCAATTTACCGAGCTCTACCGAAGCATTAATCATAGAAGCGACGGGGCTAATAACCGGAGGATATGATTCCTTGCCTATAGATACTTCATATATATATATATATATATATATATATATATATATATATATATATATATATATAACACAGTACAGCTTTATGGTACTTTATGAGGTGACAACATGGGATTGAAGTTTGCATTGTTGGAGTGCAATGAGAATGATTTTTTTACACTTTCTCAAATTTTTTCTAGCAGATTTAAGCTACCAAAATCGCTCAATCATCTCAAGATGCTAATTGGGAAATCTCCATTTGAATCTTGGAAAAAAATTCGTACTACTATAAAAATAAGAAAAAAAAAATAATCAGTTTTCGTAGCATTCCAACGATGCAAACCGTGGATGCAAGATCATGTGCCGACAGTAGAATCCGTTGGCACGTGCGGAAAAGTACGTTAAGGGGTCTTCTCACTTTAGACGCTAAAAAAGGCTATTTTCATGAATCGTTTTGATAGGTCTATATTATAGATATTGATATAAAAGTTGTTACACTTAATAAATACACTTTCGAAATACATCTAAAAAATGTATGTATTTATGTAATCCAAACAAAATTTAACCGCGTTTTTCTCAAAACAACGTTTTGCGACGGATTGTTGATAAAATCTTCGAAACTACTGAACCGATCCTTATGAAATTTTAACCACATATTCGTTACAACTATAGCTATATCGTATAAGAATGATTTTTTCAAATTTTGATGTGAACATTTTTTACCCAAAAACGGTGACAAAAACGCGTTTTTTTTGTTTTTTTTTTCGAAAAATGTCCGCCATTTTGTTATTGTTGCATATATAAAAAATCGTATGATATGCGCTATAGCCATTAACATACTGAATATAAAATCGTTTGTTTTTTTGTTTCGGATGATCCATCTCCGGGATTTCATCAACAGCGCAGACCTACAATTTTTAAGGACATTTTTTTACTACCATTTTCGTCTATTAATAGTGACCTAAATAAATGTTTTTAAAAATTTAATGTAATTCGAACGTGTATTTATTAAGTGTATCTTTTTCTTATATCAATATCTATAATATAAACCTACGAAAAAAATCATGAAAATAGCCTTTTTTAGTGTCTAAAGTGAGAAGACGCCTTAAGACGCTTGTATCCACGACGGATATTCCGATGCTGAAGGAAATTTCGCTATTCGAATGGGTCCGGACCCCCAATGGAAGTGGATTCTGGCCCGTCAATTTTGTCAAAAAAAACTGGTGTTCTGGAGTCAGAATATTTATTCTGACTCCAGAATATCGTTCGTAATTTTATTAATTTAATCGTAAGTTAATTAATCGTTTTCGTAAATACGAAAACGATTAATGAATAACGAAAAAAGAAATAATTTTGTCGCAATGCAATGATGCAAACTTCAGACGCATCAATTTAAGTGGACCTTAAAACTTATGGAAATGACGTCTGCAAACTATATTTAATGAACTATTATTTAATAGTTGAAATTCCGGGACGGGGTGAATTGACGAGGAATGCTTCGTATATGTCTTTTACACTCTTATATATATATATATATATATATATATATATATATATATATATATATATATATATATAGGGACGATAGATGACCACGTGGTTATGTATACTTGGACAATTAGTGGCTCGCACAGCGAAGATACCCTCGTGCGTAATAACGTGTATATATATACATATAACTGCCGTAAGACTCAAGATATGACGAGTCTAATGAAACGGTTGTCCCCGCGCCTCGTACACAGCACTTAATTGACGTGCCAATCGTGCATGCGCGCGGAAATCTTTTTTTTTCCCCTGGGAATTCGTTGCGGAAAATACGCGCTGGAAATCTTTCGCACGCAATATAATTGTCAGCAGTAGCTTTGATGAAGCGATTTTTTTTCAAATTGTGATTGCTGCCTTCGTCGATTTCTTTGTCCTTATACACCATTGTTCGCGTAACGGCGAGGCCATGTGAGATTTCGCGTGGGAGGTTGAAGGACATGGAAAATGATTAAAAAGTGTATATATGCAATATTCGCGTATGCGAAAAATCGTCGGTGATTGGACATTCCTTTTTTTAGGTGAAGAAATGAAGCTGGCTGGGAAAATATTTTTTATTATTTTATTATCAATTTTATATCAATTTTATTTTATATCAATTTTTTTATCAATATAATCAAATAATATTTTTTATTATTTTATTATCAAGCTGGCTGGGAAAATATTTGTTATTGTTTTATTAAATCAATTATATTATTTTTCTCTTATTGCTCTATTTTTTG
The DNA here is from genome assembly GCA_944452715.1 of Ophion slaviceki. Taxonomy (NCBI): domain Eukaryota; kingdom Metazoa; phylum Arthropoda; class Insecta; order Hymenoptera; family Ichneumonidae; genus Ophion; species Ophion slaviceki. Next base: position 21,751,482 of record OX101793.1, on the reverse strand, counting down.
GCACATCTAGCTTACACAAATCACTGTACCATTTTTTAAGATCATTACTAGGAATCCAAAAACTAAAGCTGCAAAAAAAAGAGTTTGGAAAGTGATTAAAGTAAAGATATGAGAATTATCTTATCAACATAAGTGAGTATAGTATACGACCCAAAGTACGTAACCCAAACAAACCCAAACCTGGCGCTCATTTCTTCTCTACACTTACCATCAACACTCACTTTTCCTCCACCTCCCGCCATTTCTGGTGCTCATTTGTACTCTATATTCACTTATGGATATTTATACTTATGGATATTCGACTTGTGCATACTCATACTTATGGATATTCATACTTATGGATATTTGATTTATGGATATTCACTTGTGGATATTCATACTTATGGATATTCGTACTCATGAATATTCGACTTATGGACATTCAACTTATGGATATTCCACTTATGGATATTCGACGACAGTGGACCTATCGACAGTTGCATGATTATCCATTCGTAACAGGACACCCTGTGCACATCGCGACGTTTTTTTCCCGATCGGTATTCGATGCACTCTCCTGCACCCACATAACAACGAAACGTTTTCGGAATTCGAGAAATGCACCAGAGTAATCCTACTGCCCGGAAAAAAAACTCTCTCGTCCTTTTATTTATTATTTTTATTATATACGCGAAATAAAATAAAGTGTGCGGACACAAAAAAAAATAACAAATAGCGTTAAATCTCGCTCTTCCTCTGCCGGCTCTTCGCCGAGTACGTATGTGTGTGTGTGTGTACTGGATGTGCCTCGAACCACACGGCGAGTTCGGAGTTTACCTGGCAATATCGCGGAATCCGAAGAATTCAACAAACTATAAAGTTTGTTGGCACGTTGCGAGCCCTCGCTTTTTCCCAATTTCTCGTTCAACTTTTCCGCTCCAGCCGAAGGGCCATCAAGCACAATTTTTTCTCGTCTTTTTCGCTCTCTCTCTCGTTGTTTTCGTACTATTTTCTCGTTTTTTTCTTCTTCCTCTTTTCGACGTCGGTGCTCGGCACGGCGGCCTCTTGTTTTTATCCTTTTCGTGGTCTCTTTCGATTTCGCTCTGGCTGTCTCTCGTTTTTCTTTTTCTCGTGATTATCGATAATCGAAACTGTCCGTGTCTGCTGCGGAGCAACACAGTAGAAAAGGTCGGGGCTCATGGTTCACCGATTGGCTCGCGATTAGACCTCCCTCGTAACGTATAACGGGGCAATGCGGGATTTATATCTTGGAACGGCGAGTGCACGAAACAAAGTGCACTCGGCAACGTGAAATTTCTGGCCAAGGCGGGGGCGGAGGGGCGAGAATCGCAGTGATGAAATGGCCAGTTTCTGTAACGGATGCTGCATATACACGAAATTATCGATGTCCACACGGGCCGTTCTGTTTCGAACTGTCAGCGAAGCCTGCGGAATCCTTAAGGGGAGAAATGAATTTTTTTTAAGGTGATCAAATGATCGCATTGTTTTTTTAATTTTTACATTACCTTGTTACAAATTTCAAGTGTTGAAAAAAATATTTTTTCAACAAAACAAAATGTCGGCCTTGTAAGGTATTTATGTAGGCGTCTTTTGAAAAACTGCTCATGTTATAGCTCAAAAAGGTCGTGATCGATCTGGCTGAAATTTTGGGAGGTTCCTCACTATAACATTGTTGGAAGGATAAACCTATAAAAATATAAAAACGTATAAAATGAAAAATTAAGTAGGCTTTGTAATCAAATTTTCATATTTTTGACCATTTTCGCGACAATTTTTAGCCCGAAAAAGTAATTTATTTACGCGATAATCTCAAAACTTTGGATATATCCTTCCAATAATGTGTGTGAGGAACCTCCCAAAATTTCAGCCAGATCGATCGATAACTTTTTGAGCTATAACACGAGCAGTTTTTCAAAAGACGCCTAAAGGAATACCTCATAACGCCGCCATTTTGTTTTGTAAAAAAAGGTTTTGTAAAAAAAATCATGACACATGACTTATTTTCGGGCGTTTAAAGGGATTTACCCTTTGAGTGCACCGCAGCCAATCTGGAGCCCGGAAAGAAGGTGAATTTCAACAATTTTTTGTGCCCACCCAGTTGACAGAATAGAAATTCTGGTCAGTGGACTTTGTTCTACGTATCTTCAAGTTTCTTTACGAATTTTCTCACAAGATTTTGTAAGAAAATGGCGGTGCTGAGGCTGGATGAAGCGAATCACCTTTTTCCGATAGGGTCCTGCATGGCCAACTCTTCACGGATCGACTTGAATTTTTTTAACATGATTTGATATCGAAATACGCAGGGAATTTTTGATACGTTGAGAACTTTTTCCGAAATAATTATGTTTGGCCATTTACCGGAAACAATTTTTTCAAACATGCAGCATTTGATCAAAATTCGATATTTTTCGATTTTCCAATTATTTTGCATTTTTGTTTCAGATGAAGAATTGGAGAAATCATTCCGAGTGCAGGGGCGTTCTGACAAAGGTCACTCGCTTCCTCCATCTTCAGCGTGGCCATTTTCGTACAAAGTCTTGTGAAAAAAATTGTAAAGATACCCAAAGATATGCAGAATAAAGACCACCGAACGGAATTTTCATTTTATTAGCTGGTCATCCACAAAAAATTGTCGAACATCGCTCTTTTTCCGCGCAATTTTTATTCTCCCAAATAATTGTTTCCAAGTCGTTAATCGTCTTTTCCCCAACTAAAAATCATTATTGCGTCGCAATTACATTGCAATTAATTTTCTATTCCTCATTGGAAAAAAAAACTAGACCTCTTGTCTCTTTTAATCACCGCGGCGTGCTTTTTCAACATCGGTCAGCTTTGATTGTTCTTCTGAAGACGAATTCGAATGTCAGTCATCTTCAGATGGAAAGGCCCGTGCATATATTCACGTAGATATTTAGTGGATGCATATATAGAGCGTCTGCGATCGAAGAATTTCGCTTCTCTCGAGGGTTCCGCCGCATTTAAATATCACAAATAGTCGAGGTAAATTGGGGTAGGGGGTTGAAAGTCCAGGCGAACGGGGAGCCGGAAGGGCTGCAAAAGCGCAATGATGCTTCCACCGAACAGACCCCTCTTTCTCTCTCTATCCGTTTGGGTTTCTTATTTCCCATCGGCCTCTAGCGACCTCCGTCTCGTTCGCCGATATTGCAAGCCCGGGAAGGTCGCCGACGTCTTTGTCGCTTTGGGGCGGCTTCGGAGACCTGGAACGCGTTTGGGGCTTGAACGAGTGTAGAACGAGCTTCGTTCGACGACGTCGTGTCCGACAGGCCGTAAATTGACTTCGAAACCGAGCATATATATATATATATATATATATATATTAGGTGTAGTAAAAAGAAATCCATTATTTTTGCGTTCAATTTCATGCAAAAATAATGGATTTATTTTTACTACACCCAATGTATGTATATATATATGTATATATATATATATATATATATACAGGGTGGACCATTTAAGGGTTTAGGCCACAGTAACGGGTATAAAATCATGTGCGAATTTAACCTTTTTTTCGTATGAAAGATTGATTCACTCATAAAATTAATTATCCATCTATTTAGTATGAATATCAAGCTGTTAGAAATTTTTTTTTTTTTCGATGTACAAAATGGCCGACTACTCGAAACTTCTCGAAACAGCTTTTTTCCAATTGGCGTGACAAATAACTTCAACTATTTTCACTCGATTTACTTCAAATTTAAAAGTTACGTTCCGAATTGCATTTCGCAGAGAATTACCTACGGAATTTCTGATTAATCGAAAACTTTTCTTTTTGCGAGTAGTTTATGAGCAGTTTTAACGAAATTTTTCACCGAAAATTAATTTCTCAAGTTCAAATACCTACAACTTTTGAATAAAACAATATTTTTTTAATTCCGTACGTACTTCTCTAGGTATTCTAATGTAGCTTGACGAGAATTTTTGTTTTTCCTTCTAGGTAAAAAATTGTGGATGCTAAATGTCACGCCGCGGAGCGCGTAAAAAAAGATAACTAAAGAAAATATTAGTAGTCGGCCATTTTGTACATCCAAAAAGAATATATACATTTTCTAACAACTTGATATTCGTACTAAATATATGTGTAATTAATTTTATGCGTGAATATGCTCAATAGCATATCGTCTTTTCAAATCCCAAAAAAAAAAAATCGGAAAAACGCCCCTTTTTCGGCCCGTCATAGTAGTGGCCTACCATAGGCTGCGAAAATCGCTCCAACGATTTTTTTCGGAAATGTACAACCGCTATTTGCGAAAAACGGCTTTGAATAATGCTAAAAAAATGGAAATTGTAAAAATATCGTTGCATTCCGACCATGCAAACTTCAACATCATCAATATTGTTGTTTTTTCTCTATGAGTTTGTTGTTTTTATCATTAACAAGGATCTCGATTAGCATCGAGGCGCAACGTCCACCAAGAAGGCGCTTACCGCAAAAGAAATTCTTCGATACGTTCACATTTCTCCGACTGCAGGGAGGAAAATTGAAACAGGAGGAAAATGGAAGCTTCTTTGGCGTATATCATCACCGAAAAAATTCTGCAGCTTTCGAACGCAGCGCGGTTGTAAATTAAATTTCGTCGTCAAGGAAGTCATAACGGCTGGCACGTGTCTCGCCCCTTTCTCTTCAACCATCCCCGTAGCGAGGACACGCGACAAGGACTTGCGAGGCGAGCTTTTTCATCTGTCATATATATATATATATATCCATCATTTCTTTTCATCTTTCACTGTCGTTGGATCATGGAAAAAGCTCGGCAGCACGCGTTTGCACGTCAAAGTCTTCCGCACACGTTCTCATATTGTATACGATATAGAACTATATATATATATATATATAGTGAGTGTTTTATGTTTGATGCCGTTTCGTGGCTCGAGCTCCCGCTGAATTTCTTTTCCTCTCTCATCCCTCCGACTCTTTCGGCGTCCAGGAAGCGTGTCTTCTACGTGATTCGAATCCCTTAACCACCCTCACGCGGTGACACAGTCAATCCTATACCACGCTTGCTTCTTTTTCTCCTTCTCTCACTTCGCAAAACCACCCGCAACATTTTTTTTCGGTTTCCTCCTTTTGGCGACATTCGAGAGGACGACGAAAATAGAAACAAAAGGAGTCACGAAGGTGTGAGTGCCTATATATGTATGTAGAAGTGTGTCTGGTTGTAATGAAGTCGTGGACGGTTTAAAAACACAGGAGCTGCAATATATTTATGAATCTGTTTTGCCGAGAGGAAATAAACATTTTGTCGTCGCAGTTGCGGGTAAAATCCAATGACATTGACGGTGGCGTCGTTGGAACGCAACGATTTTTTTTCTCCTTCTAGTTGCTGTTTTTGAGGGATGAGAGCTTTGGTATGATTTTTCGGAATTGAGAGCTACAAGCCAAATATATGGATAAACAATTTTGGAGAAGAATAAAAATGGAGGAAGAGGAGGTAAAAAATATTTCCGGTTGCATTCTAGCGATAACTGCTTTGTTAAGGGGGGAGATACCTTTTGGCGAGGAAAAAATGTGCTGATCTTCATGATTTTTTTTATATGCAAAGATTTCTTCACCTTTTTTGAGACTTAGGGTTTTATTACTAGTTTCGGTTGTTAGGTGGTATTTTTTTATATTAATCTTTAAAAATATCGAAGCTATGGCACGGTCTTCTGAAATGCATTTTCAAAACTGGTCTGACGTGAAAAATTAATTTGGTCTAAATCTTTCTAACCTTATTGTCTGAAATATGACCCTAAATGTTTTTGAAAATTAAAAAAAAAAGATTTTTTAATTGCAAAATGTAGCATTTTTTTAGAAAAATTCAATCTCTTTGTTTCAAAGCGTACCATTTCATCGATTTCCAACATTTCGCACTTTTTCTTTCTTCATATTCTGCGTATGTGTGTTAATGACAGAAAAATCTTCGTCGGTTTTTTTTTAGATTAATTCCGCCGACGCTACGTGTCACGCCGTCTGACAACAACCGCCGCAACTTGTTTAAAAGCGTCACCTTCGGCCATTTTTAAAGATAGAGAAAAAATACCATGTGACAGCCAAAAGTAGTTATAAAACATACCCTAGGTCTCAAAAAAGTGAAGAAATCTTTGCTTTAAAAAAAATCATAAAAATTAGCAATTTTTTCCTCGCCTAAAGGTATCTCCCCCCTTAAATTCCATCCTCATAATCACCTCAAAAACAACACTAGACATCAATACTGCCTTAAGCCTTGTTTAGTCTTAGAGAATTTAGGCTCATTCCAGTAATCCATTGAACAACAATTACGATTTCAATTTTCAGAAGTTTTTCCTGTTCTTCTGGGACGCTGTTTACATTCGGATGAGACGAGAAAAATGAAAATGACCAAATGGTGGAGGACGGTCCTGAATTTTTGTCCCGGTAGTTCACGTATGAGAGCAACTTTTTGCAAAAACTCATAATCATTCGCTACAAAGTTGTAGTGTAATTAATTGCGAACTAAAATCCTTCTTATTTTCTCAACTGTCAGTTGGTGTACGCATTATGCCTCTTTCTAATTTTACCTCGCATCTGGGACATGTGTCAGAGATACGTGAAATTTCGTCTACTTTTTCCCGCAATTGTGTTCCCCAAATACCCTTAACAAAAGATGTCGAAACCTTTTATTTTTCTAAGTGAAATCAATTCGAGCGTATTATCTTACGGCAAACATTTTTCACGGTATTTACTTTTTTCATTGAACTTTTCAATTCCTTGTGTGAACAAGGCACAAGAGTCCGGCGAGTTTATTCAGTCATGGGACCTTTTGTTAACATTTATACCCTTTACCAAAAAGATTTTCGTCGTATCTCTCGCGCGTACTTCCTCGTCGGGTTCTCTTTCATACGTTTTTTTTGCTTTTTTTTCGGTGCCCTTTCTTTTTCTCTCTTGCGCCTAATACGAGTGCAAACAAGGGAGGAGCCTTGAAACCGTTCTACAAAACCGCTCTCACAGGCCTTCTTTCGTGGCAAACAAAACGCGGAGCGTATGCAGGGCACGAGTAGATTGGGGGGGGGATAATTCTAGACTCCACTTTTTGCTCCCTATCGATCGATCTCACGGTAGTACGAAACTCCAAAATGCGTTATCCATAAACACATACATGCATCTTTAGTTTCGAGGCCTAATGCATTTTAATGTTCGAGGCTCGATCGTGACAGATTGATGAGGCTGAGTGACTTTAAAATCATGAAGGATCACGATGTATAGGTCACTCTCGATGTGCAAAGGACTTTTCACTCTCGATCGACCGAATTTTCGGGCCCACGACTTTGTTTGCGATTCGAAAAAAATGACGATAAAATCATGACAACGAATAGAACAATTACATTAAACGAAATTCGGCAGAAAATAAAATGGTTATAATTATACGATAATTATTTTCACAACATCGAATCCCACTAAAAAAATATTCATCGAGGATCTCAATGGAGAGAAATATTAATTTATTCAATAAACAAAATTCAATAAACAAAAATACCGATCAACATTGAAGGGCTCATGGGCATAATTAATTTTACAACAATCAATCATCACAATTGAACGAATAATTACCATTTTGCAATAATTACAATAAATACGATTTTATCCGAAATAAAATAATTATAATTTCACAATAATGCATTTTACAATAACGAAGCACACCCAACAAAAAATATTCACGGCAAATTTCAATGCAGAGAAATAAGAATAGGGGTGTCCATTCAATGAAACCGTACCGATGAACATTGATGGGCTCAAGAGCGTAAATAATTTTACAATAATCATTCATTGCAATTTTAGAATAATTACAATAAATAAAATAATTACGATAAATAAAATTCGACGTGAAATAAAATAATTATAAATTCAGATCAATGCATTTTACAACAACGAAGCGAACTCGAAAGACAATATTCCCTGCGGATCTCAATGGAGATAAATAAAAATAGAGGTGTCCCGTCGTAAAAAAAAATCCATAAACATTAAGTGACTCAAGGGCATTAATTTCACAATAATCAATCATTACAATAAAATGAATAATTACAATTTTGCAATAATCACAATAAATAATATTCTACACGAAATAACGCAATTATAATTTGACAATAATTAATTTCACAGCAACGGCGCAGAAAAAAAAATTTCACCGCAGATCTCAATGGAGAGAAATAAGAATAAAGGTGTTTATGTCATTGTGGCATGAAAGGCCTCGTGCGCGATTTACAGCGATACCGGGTCGGTTCGTGTCTCTTCGTGATGAGGTACAACGACCTGGAACGAGATGAGCGAAACCCATGATCTCACCCTCTCCAACTGTCCCAATCGGTGAGTAAATACACGCTTGTTTCGCTCCTTCACTCGCACTCTCGCTCATCCATTTTATCGAAAAGCTCTCGATGCACCGGCCCCGTTGAGCCGTTCGGCTGAAAACTTTGTTCGTATTTATACAGAATGTACCACACGGCGAATCGATTGCCAGCTGGGCAAACGAGGTATTCACCTACGAAATTAACGGGCCATTAGAAACTCAAGAGGCATAGGTAATAATCGTGTTGGCTGAGCCATGAAAGAGATTCCGGATCATTTTTCCCACTGCGGTGGTATTATTTTACATTCTTGTCTCGTGTTATCCTGATACGATATGAAATTCATTATGGCGATCAAGTTTGCATCATTGCAAAACAACGAAAATGAGTTTTCTTGCACTTTCCAAATTTTCTTTGGCAGATTTGGGATTCGAAAGTCACATTTTTTGGGATTCTTATTTAGCAATTTACAACCTGAATCTGCGAAATATGATTTTGGACCAAAAAGGCAATCAGAACAATTTCGCTCTTTTGGAAATTGGATAGTAATGGATTTTGGAATTTGGATAATAATGGATTTCGGAATTTGGATAATAATAGATTTTGGAATTTGGATAGTAATGGATTGTGGAATTTGGATAATAATGGATTGTGGAATTTGGATAATAATGGATTGTGGAATTTGGATAATAATGGATTTTGGAATTTGGATTATAATGGATTTTGGAATTTGGATAATAATGGATTTTGGAATTTGGATAATAATGGATTTTGGAATTTGGATAATAATGGATTGTGGAATTTGGATAATAATGGATTGTGGAATTTGGATTATAATGGATTTTGGAATTTGGATAATAATGGATTTTTGAATTTGGATAATAATGGGTTGAGAAATTTGAATAATAATAGACTTCGGAATTTTGATAATGACGGATTTTGGAATTTGGATAATAATGGATTTTGGAATTTAGATAATAATGGATTTTGGAATTGGGATAATAATGGATTTTGGAATTTGAATAATAATGGATTTTGAAATTTGGATAATAATGGATTTTGGAATTTGGATAATAAAGGATTTTGGAATTTGAATAATAATGGATTGTGGAATTTGAATAATAATGGATTTTGGAATTTGGATAATTATCGATTTTGGAATTTGGATAATAATGGATTTCGGAATTTGGATAATAATAGATTTTGGAATTTGGATAATAACGGATTTTGGAATTTGGATAATAATGGATTTTGGAATTTGGATAATAATGGATTTTGGAATTTGGATAATAATGGATTTTGGAATTTGAATAATAATGGATTTTGAAATTTGGATAATAATGGATTTTGGAATTTGGATAATAAAGGATTTTGGAATTTGGATAATGATGGATTTTGGAATTTGGACAATAAAGGATTTTGGAATTTGGACAATAATGGATTTGGAATTTGGATAATAATCGATTTTGGAATTTGAATAATAATGGTTTTTGGAATTCCCATAATAATGGAAATAAGAACAATTTGGAAAATAATTTTCGTTGCGTTTCAACAATGCGAATTTCGACCCCATAATTCACGACTGATTGGAATTTGTTCTTTATGACATGGAGAATGTTGAGATTAAAAAAAAATATTTTTATTTTCAATCCTACGTCGCCCTTCCGGGGCCCCCGTGCCTATTTCCAGTTGCAGAGGGGCAAACGGACACCCATCGGAGTATTGGCCCAAGCCGACTCTGCTTGACATGCAAGCACTACACGGCTAGACACTCTATCGCCTTCGAAACAAAATCAATATGCATAAAACTGTCGAAACAAATAAAAAAAACATAGCAAACATCGCTGACAAAAAATACCCTATAATCTTCCTCCACTATTTCGTATAATTGAATCCTCAGCGGAACTATGAAGTCAACGGAGTTCTACCAATGAGCAAGCCTTCTTCGGGATAAAGTAAAACATGCCCGCCAAGAGCGATTAAATTTACTGCTTGATACGCCAAGATCCGAAAATGTAATTTCACGTTTTCGTTCACCGTGAGCCGAAATCGTATTACGAATTTCCATCAAATTATGCGGATACGTAAATTCCATAACTCCTGGCACGATTAATTAAATTTGAAAATTAAACCGAGACTCCGAACGAGGAGAAGTCAATCGAAATCGTTCGCGGTTAAACGACGGAAAATCTATATCCGAACAGGCAAAATCTCCGTCTGGCAGATAAAAGGAACATCACTTAAGGTATTTCGATCACGAACACGAATATTCTAAAATTAATTGAATTTCGTTTATAATCAAGTAAAAATACATTCCAGTATACTGTAAAAATTTCAAGCCAAGTTACCGAACTTTGAACGAAAAACTACGACTTAAAAAATCTTCTCATTTATACGGCGCTTTATGGAGATGACACGCTGGCCAAATTTCTATCTGACAATTTATACACTCAATAACTCTAGACAGTTTGAAATCATTTAAGCAGACAAATTGTTACAAAAACTTACTTATGCAAGCGGTAAGAACGGTTCTGTAAGCAAATTGTATTACTTCAATTCTTCGAAAAGCATTTTCAATGTACTTATTGTGATACATACGCTGTACTTTAATACAATCGTGATTCGGTTTCTAAAAATTTCAATAGTAGTATGATTTTTTTAAATAAAAAATTGAGAAAGACATTATTTCGTAGACACAATTAGAAAACAATTAAACACGTATTTTTTTATTCCCGTAAAAACGGTTTTAACATCCCACCGACCTGAATAAAACAAACGCCAAATGTTTTCTAATGCAAAGCGATGAAAAATCCACCATAGAAGTATTGCAAAAAAATTAAATTAAGGGATGGTACGTCTTTCTTTGACGGGTGGTTCCTTTTAAAACCGATTTTTCGCCGATAAAAAAAATACGTGTCCAATAGTTTTCAATGCCTTATGACATATATGAGATTCTGCAGTATCGAAGGCGGACACTTAAGTGATCTTGCCCATAGGGGAAAAATTGCAGGGACGATGTGAATCAAATTGTATTATTTTTAATGCGAATTTATTTTCCAGAGGGTGCCTGTGAAATATCTATTTGTAATATCGTCTGCGTGCATTTTAATAAAATCATTGTATACTGATACACACACTGGGAAAACGTGCGGGTGGTGCAGGACGTGCCCAACGCGTTTCGACGGTTTACGCGGCTTTGCGTAATCCCCGAGTTATACGATTCGTAACAAGTATATTAGGGTCGCGTAGCTTTCCTTCCCTTATATCCATCCCGTTTTACGTTCTGCATATAAATATATATATATATATTTGTGTTTTGACATGTAGCAATAGAGATCTATGCAGGATTTTCGGTATATATGCACGTGCCCCAAGGAATATTATATCCCGGATTTGCATTTATCCGAAATAGGAGGAAAATACGCCCCCACACCTATACGTATACACAGTATACATTTGAATACGAATTAACTGATATTTATATGTTATATACAGGGTGACAAAGAACACGTGGTACCCTCGACGGTCCTCCGAAATGTCACGACAAAAAAGCAGGAAGTGGGAAATGATTCTCGTAAAAAGATTATTCGTAATCAAATTTTTAGATAATTTTATCTGTTTAGATTATTTTATTTACTATAAATTATTTATGGTAATTATATTGATTGTAAAATCTGTTTAGATTATTTCGAACGATTGGGAAAAGCTGTAGATTTTTTTGATGCCCGTTGCACCACTCGTGACAGTACTTTGAGAAGTGCGTGACTTATTTTGAATCACCCTGTAACGTGTGGGTAAAGATTCGGAGGATTCGGACGAGCGCAGGTACGAACAAACTGTTTGTACGGTTGCGATATCGTTATAGGACTGCTTTCGAATTGTCTGGAGATGGACGAATTATGCTCAGTTGTACGATCTTGTACCAACAGTCTGATCCTGGATTATCGTACCGAATCGCGAATCAGTAAGCATTGGGTTCACTGGAAGATCCAGGTCCTTGGTGTACCGTCTGTGTGTCTCAAGGCCGGAGCCTGAATTAAGAGGTCTTAAAAATCGTTTTTTTTGTTAATTGCTTAAATCGATAGATAAACTATCCAAGAATATATTTACAAAGATACAGAGGCCAATTGCACATATTTTCGAAGATACAAGGCCACAAGCAGAGAAGCGATTGATATTTGATATTGATATTTCCTCCTATTGAAAACTTTGAAGCGCGTTTTCTCCAGTTGGCATTTTCACGATTTTTACAAATTGGCGGATGTGATAGCAAAATTTCTAAACGACCCGTTGAATCAAACCTAAGTTTATTTTCTTCAGTATGAAAATCTCTTCTAAGTGAATTAAAAAAGTCGTTGAAAAAGTATTTTAAAATAATTTTTATAGCATGTTAAAGTGTTTTTTTTAAACACATTTTTTTCAAACCTGAGAAAAGTAATAATTTTACGATTTTTTAAGCTTTTTTTTAATTCAACCAGAATAAAAATATATGACAATTGAAAGTGTTATTAGTTTTTTTGTTTCAGTCAAGAATTACGAGCTGCATCTTTCCCGCTGATTGGGGACTGCAGTAGCAAGTCTATTCCACATGAAATAGGATGATGAATCTCAATACAAATGAGTAGTTCATATCAGGTATGTAGAATTGTTCAGTGTATAAAATATTAGATAGAAATGTGGCCAACGTGTCATCTCCACAAAGTGCCAATATGACGACTTTTAGCTTAGCAATGTTGTCGTTAAAAATTTGGTAACTTGACTTGAAATTCGACCACTATATTGTGATGTATTTTTTCCTGATACCTGATACCTTTAGGCGAGGAAAAAAATTGCTGATTTTCATGATTTTTTTTAACGGAAACATTTTTTCTTTATTTTTTAGACTCAGGGTATATTTTATTACTACTTTTGGCTTTTACATGGTATTTTTTAAATTATTAATCTAAAAAAATGGCGGAGAGATGCAATTAGGAGGCACCGCCTCCTAAACTGCATTTTCAAAACTGGCGTGACGTATAGCTAAAAAACTAATCAGCCAATACTAATGAAATTTGTTATAAATTTTGCTAACCTTATTATCTAAAACATGAACCTAAATGTTTCTCAAAATTTTTTTAAAACCTACTTTTTGTTGCAAAATGTAGCCACTTTTTTGGAAAATTCAATCTTTTTGTTGCAAAGCGTACCGTTTCTTCGATTTTAAACATTTCTCACTTTTTCTTGGTTCATATTCTGCGTATGAGTGTTAATGAAAGAAAAACCTTCGTTGGTTTTTTTTCAGATTAATCCCGCCACCGCTACGTGTCACGCCGTCTGGCTAAATCCACCGCAACGCGATCGGAAGACCGTTCCATACCTCCGTCATTTTTAAAGATTAATAAAAATAAAAAATACCATGCAACAGCCAAAAGCATTAATAAAACACACCGCAAGTCTAAAAAATGGTAAATAAATCTATCCTTAGAAAAAAAATGTAAATCAATTTTTTCCTCGCCGTCCCCGCTTAATTGTTCAATATTCCGGTTCGTGGAAGGAATACCTTAAGTTCACGCTCATCTTCGCCTGTACTTTGCCAGACTGAAGTTTCCGGATTTCTCCCAGAATCTTCCATGATAAACAGAGCCCGGGCATTCAATCTATCCAGTTTGAAAACTAGTTGGAATATTGATATTCGTCGCGCACACTCGAAACTAATACGAAAGATTTTATCCGCGAATCAAGAGTATATAGATTCTTCGACAGACACGTGTACGTTGAACGCATCTCGCGAGTTCGAAAGTACGACGACGAATGCGGCGAAACTCATCTCGGAGAATCCACGGAGGGTAAATTTATTCCAATGAAAGTGAATCCCTCGGAATGGACGATTTTTTTGTATTAAGCTCATGGATATTTATCGGAGTAGATCGGGCAAAGTGGCCGCGGGCCACTCTGGAGGAACTCTCACGTACCGGAAGTAGTGCAGTGTGGTGCAAAAGTGAAAGGGGGACGGGTAGGAGTCCGCGAAGACATACGAAGGAACATTGGAAAATGCAGAATGAATATATTGATTTGAAAAATGGATTAATCGAGAGGAGGTTCCCGAAGGGAATGGGCTGCATGGGAAATCGACTGGTCTACGATATGGCGAACGAAAATATCGCGGGAAACTGGCTTGTCGTGCTTTCCCTCGCGATGAGAGGAGACGATGGAGCCGGGGCTATCGCAAATGGGAAATGCATTTCGTTCATGGTGAATAGCGCACTCGGGTTTTCTATGTTTAAAGTTGAGAATCTCAAGCACCGATCACTCATCGGCAGACACTCGACGGAATAACACACACTCTTGAGGTTCTCTCTCTCTCTCTCTCTCCCTCTCTCTCTTCGCATACAAGCTACTCCACGTCTTCTGGACCGGAATCATTCGAAATAAAAAGAACAATGTTGCTTAAAAATTTCGATTTTTTACAAGTTTTTATTGAACTTGACTTTCTGAGAGATGGAAAACGGAAAATCGATTTTTCACCCACTTCCTGACGCGACAAAAAATATTTGAAAAAACGAAGCTTTCATTTAATGTACTAAAAAGGAGAAAATAATTTTTTTCACCAAGTCACCTATATGTGACCGTAAATAAAAGCTTGGGCCCTCAAAATTTAGACATATAATCTTTAATTTACATAAATCCGTTAACATATCAACTGTATTTAATTTACGTTAAAACAAGCTTAGATTTCTTAAATAATAATCCTGTAACTGAGTATAAACGTGTGACAATAATTTCTCCAATTACTATTGTGCAAAATTAAATATGGTCTATGAAACAGAATTGATCAAATTTATTAAACATTTAAAGATTTGCGCGCCCCAAGCTTTTGCTTGTAGTCACATATAGGTGACTTGGTAAAAAAAAATATTTTCTACTTTTTAGTACATTAAATAAAAGCTTGTCTTTTTAAATATTTTTTGCCATATAAATTTCTAAACAACCGATACATTTATCGTTGCAATAAATAAAAAATGCCAACTTCGTTTTCATTCGATTTTCAGGAAATCAAATCACTGTCACCAGCACCTTGACAATTTTTCAAACCTCAAACGGATAGCCCCGGGCACTTTTTCTAAGGCCTAGAATTAAAACAGAGCCCTCTATGAAAAAAATCTTTTTTTTTGCATTTTCTCAATGTATAGATATTTAAGAATATGTGAAGAAATTTTCAAGTTAAAATATTGAAACTTGGCCAAGTTGCAGAAAATTTAGTGAGAGATTTTCATTTGAAAAAATCAACATTTTCGTAATTGCAGTACATTGCAGGATAAAAATTTTCCCAAAATTACACTTTTCTTTTTAATACTCGCCATTGTGTACATTTTTTTTTTGGAGAACGGCTACATCCAACGAAAATGTTCTAGCTACATTTATATAGAGTATAAAACTTTTTTATTTTTATTATTCAGACCAATCATTGTCGAGTTATCGATCCAGCCATTGGATCATATTTTTCATACACAGGCTCCATTATACCTCAACAACATTATTAATTCTTAATTTTTTTAAATAAAAAATTACCTGAAATAAGTTCAACGTATGCCCAAATAACATACCTTTTTCCAAATCCCAAATAAATAATCTAGTAGACAAAAAAAGATCGGGAAAAAGACCCTTTTCCATACCGTCACAGTGGTATCCTCCCTTGTATTGGCAAAGGGAGGCTCCGCGACAAGCCAGACATTCGATGATTGCTCTACGGGACGTCAAAGTCCACTCTCCCAGAGTGGAAAACAGGCGCAACAGCTTCGACGAGCGGACCGCGGTAAGAATTCACTGCATGCTCAGAGATCTTTCTGTTCTCGAGTGACCGCGCTCAAACTATTCTCAGATGGGACTCGGCCAACGAGGCTAGGCATACACACGTCCCTATGCACACACGTGTGTACAAGAGACGTGTACGGAACACGAGAGAAAGCAAATAGGCGTAGAAACCTTTCGCTAGACAGGTGAATCATTAAGGCGACAACTGGATGACAATTACGTTCGTGACGTGTGAACTTTCGAGCGTTGTGCAACAGATTGGCAATCGTTTCATATCAATCGAATAAATCACTGGAAATAATTGGAATAAAAAAAAGAAAACAAAATCACGGAATAGATTGCGAGAGCAGAGAAGTTTAAGCGATCATCACAGTGTAAGAATTGAAAAAAAAAAACAATTTTTTTTGCATTATCTGATTTTATAGATGATTATGAACATGCTGTTCATATAATTACATAAATGTAAGTAGACGATTTATATGAAAATTCTGCACTCGAAACTTCAAACGCGTTTTTGTTGAAATGTCGTTTTTCAAAACGATGTACACTCTCGAAGGAAGAATTTTGAAGCTAGCCGTCTCAAATTTTGACACAACATTCATCACGGGATTCTTTATCTTGCTATGGAAGCTTTTTTTAATCTTCATATTTTTTTTTAACAAAAAACCAGTCGAAAAAATTGGCTAAATTCGATACTTTTTTTCAAGCCGCCGCTATTTTGGCAATTTTGATTTTTTTTTAACTCCATAGCGAGATCGCGGCTTTTATACTGATTAATAATCATTTTACAAATTTGTGTACACGGTGAGGACTTTTTTTCGAAGACATTTTCAACCGTTAAAAAATGTAAAAAAAAATAAATAAAAATACACGTTCACAACTTTATTTTCCGTTCTTCGTGAGTGCTTCGATTTGACATAAAAAATGAGACTGATTAGCGTATTTTAGCCATCGAAAAAAATCGCGACAATCAGCTATTTTTCGACCCGTTACACTGTGATGACCCCTTAACGAGTTACTAAAGAGACTTTTTTCAACTGTCTCGACATCGCAAACTTTCTTCTCACCGAGGTATTACGGATGGATCATTGAGGCATCAAAAATTGCAGGAAATACATTTTCGTACGCTCAATTACTTTTCATCCGCCCCATCCGGATTTCCAATTTGGAAAAAAATAAATAAAAATCTCCAAAGAACACTTCGATGTTTTCAGCCCTGTATCGGGCAAACTCGAAATAGGCTTACAAAGTATAATCTCCTCCTTTCATGCGAGTTTATTATGCTTTTTTATCATCCGGAGCAACAAAACCACTCATCGAGAAAAGCGAGATTATATTTGTAAGCCTATTTCGAGTTTGTTCGGCGCAGCGCAAGGATTCGCGTCGTTCGATTGTCCAGAGCGACCCTCGACAAAATCCCAGGAGTCGTGATGCATGAATGCATGAAGAGAGAAAGATAGAAAAGGGAGAGAAACAGAGGGAGAGAGAGAAAGCTACATGTTCGACTTTAAATTCAAGTATCCCATTTCGACTCCCCGGTTCCTCGAACTATATATAAAGTATCTCAAATTTAACGAAAGAAAGTACAAAGCGCGAGTCTCGTGATCCTCTCGAATGATTCCCGAGCATTGTTGAACGCTCTTCGTCGTATAATTTTTTTTCGACACACTAACGTGTTGGGACAAAAAACGGGCTGAGGGAGCGAGAATTTTAACCGTCCGAAAGTGGCACGAAGCGTCACCTACGTCGTAATAACGCACACTTAAACTTATTACTAACAATTTCAATGAAGTGTGATGTATAGTACGTGGAAAAACCGAAGGGGGGACGCTACCTACGCGCGTTATCCGTCTGAGCCGTCGGCTCTTAATAATAGGAGTCGCATAAATCAGAGCTCCATTCACGTCTTTATTGCTCTATTAAACGAGGCAGCTGGTGTGTGCCCGTGTCTATCGCGACCCGGGGAGATGCACCCGCGGAGCACGAAACGAGCTTGGCCTATCGAGAAACGGCAGGAATCCTCGATTCTACCCGATATTCGGTTATTGCACCCCGACCTGGCCCCCTAATTTTGCTCACACGGATTCACAATAACCTCCATACCGACCGAGCACGCATCGCGAGGCAGCCTCAGCTGGTGTGAACGTGCCTCAGGTTGCCTCGGCCGGGCATGCCTCGCGAGGTAGCCTCAGTCGGTGTGTAGGTGCCTCAGGTTGCCTCGGCCGGGCATGCCTCGCGAGGTAGCCTCAGTCAGTGTGTAGGTGCCTCAGGTTGCCTCGGGTACACGTTGCCTCGGCCGAGGCTGCCTCGCGAGGCGTGCTCGCTCGGTGTGAAGGTGCCTCAGGTTGCCTCGGGCGCACCTTGCCTCGGCCGAGGCTGCCTCGCGAGGCGTGCTCGGTCGGTGTGCAGGTGCCTCAGGTTGCCTCGGGCACACGTTGCCTCGGCCGAGGCTGCCTCGCGAGGCGTGCTCGCTCGGTGTGAAAGTGCCTCAGGTTGCCTCGGGCGCACCTTGTCTCGGCCGAGGCTGCCTCGCGAGGCGTGCTCGGTCGGTGTGGAGGTGCCTCAGGTATCCTCGCGAGGCAGCCTCGGCCGGTATGGACGTGCCTCAGGTTGCCTCGGCCGAGCATGCCTCGACCGTGAACCATGCGATGTCGGTACGGTTGCCGTGTTCAAAGGTGCCTCGGTCTGAGCTGATAATAAAATGACTTCAACGATGCTCACAAAGGATTCTTGTCGATGAGACGAAATTCTCGACGTTTCGACAAATTCGTTAGAAAATCTCTCACAGCCAACTCTATCAGTCTCGTTATTCGACGTGTTCGTTCGATACGAACAGAGGGCACAGTGAACGGTTCGAGGAATGCAAACGAATCGATACAGTTCCCGCTAACTCGCAGTTTGCGATACACCGGAAGTAACACTTGTATGGAGCACTATAAATTCGCTATTCAGAGTGTATCTCGAGGGAAAGGCGACGATTGGTATACGAGAACTTAATGAAGGCCGGCTGTTGTGTGTCTCTTGTAGGGAATATCTGCACGCCGATATACAGATATTTCTATGAATTGGCATACGCTACGAGTGTGTATAAAGGGTGTCTCAAAATAACCTGACATTTTTAATTGCACGCCATTTTTTTGTGACTTACATAGAGTACCGATCTTTGACAACTGGCATCAGGAAGTATCGAGGTTTAGCGGCGATGTGAATTGGCCACCAAGATCGTGCGATTTGACGCCATTGGACTTCTTTCTTTGGGCTTTTCAGAAAGGAAACGTGTATGTCAATGATCCACAGACCATTCCGGAGCTCAAAGAAGCAATTGGACGCACCATTAATTAAAATAGTCCGCAAATGTGCCAAAATGTTATTGAAAATTTCGTCAAAAGAGTGAACGTTCGCAAACAGGGACGAGGCGGCCATTTATCAGATATTGTGTTGCACACAGAACCTCCATGTTTGTACCGCGTATTAAAATAAAAATATTCGTACTTTTCAAATAAATAACACGTTTTGTTAATACATTAAAATGCCATTTTGTGACACCCTATAGTTGAATGACCAACGGAACTTGAGTACATTTTGCCACGTACAACTTCTATGCCGTAACGTGTTTATTTATACCGTTTAATATACACCGGACTCGTATAAACAAGTATAATAGACGAAACTTCCGTCCGACAGTCTGACGAGATGGAGGAAACTATCCCGCCGTTTTCATTCGTCAAGTCCGCCTTACGCAACGGAAATATCCGTAACTCGCTATGTTAATTCAGTTTGAAATTTATTCACACCAGCATTTATTGTTTGTCCGCCACTCGTATCGAGGAAGTCGTGGGCTATGGGATCTCAATTATTAAACGGAGATAATGAAAGAGCGAAGGATCGTTCTGGAGATGAACGATCGTATTATAGATATATATTCATGCTTGGCCGCTGGCTCAATTTCTCAAGAGGAATATGTATGTCGTCGGGAACGCGCTCCGTGTGCAGCTCACAGGCGGGAGTTTTTTTGTTTATTTTTTTTTTATAGTATTTCTATAGTGCTCGCTCGGTCGATTTTTTGTTCGTAAAAACAATATTCAAAGGAGCCAGACAACATTCGGAAAATGTATTCATCGCGATCGAAGGAAATGCGGACGAATGGAAAGGACTATTTGATTTACATGAATATGGTTATGGACGAGTGAAACGGTTCGGTGTTAGAGTATAAATTTATTTTAGTCGCGGAGATCATTTTGGAAAAGAAAATGGTTCGTTCCAATCGAGGAAAAAAATGGTTTGGGTCTCGGTTTTGTTTATTGTTTACTGAAATAACGTATTTGCTGTAACAAAATCAATAAATTTATTACAAGCTACTAAAAAAATCGTGCAATTGAGTGTGGTAAAGTTTTTGTTTGAATTAAATAGACGTTTTAATACACTGCAACAAAATTATATATCAAGGGAGGACAGCACAGTGGTATCCTGCCTGAATATCCTTTGTGTCCCATGGATAGGGCATAGGCGAGTGTTGAAAAATTCGAGCGAGCTTAAGGGCGAGAGATACCTTTAGGCGAGGAAAAAAATTCCCAATTATCATGAATTTTTTTTTAATAAAAGATTTCATCAATTTTTCTGAGACTTGGGGTATGTTTTATTCCTACTGTCGGCTGTTATATGGTAATTTTTAATTAATATTTAAAAATGACGGAGGTATAAAATGGTCTGTTAAACTGCACTTTCAAAACCGGTGCGACATATAGTTAAAAAAATTATCGACCGATTGTAATGAAATTTTGTATAATTCCCTCTAATCTTATTGTATAAAACGTGGCCCTAAATGTTTTTGAAAATAGAAAAAAGTATTTTTTATAGCAAAATGAAGCAATTTTTTCGGAAAATTCAATCCTTTTGTTTCAGAGCGTACCATTTCATCAATTTTCAACATTTCTCACTTTTTCTTGGTTCATATTCTGCGTATGAGTGTTAATGAAAGAAAAATCTTCGTTGGTATTTTTTCAGATGAATTTCGCCGCCGCAACGTATCACGCCGTCTGACAACATCTGCCGCAACCCGTTTAGAAGACCGTGCCATACCTCCGCCATTTTTTAAGATTAATAGAAAATAAAAAATACCATGTGGCAGCCAAAAGTAGTAATAGAACCCTAAGTCTCAAAAATGATGAATCATTCGTTCCTTAAAAAAAAAATCACGAGTATCGGCAATTTTTTCCTCGCCTGAAGCTATCTTCCTCCTAATGATTGGTTAGGCCACGCAATCAAATCCCAAACGGCAGAGTTATCAGCTTGTGATTCACTATTGAACTTTTCTTTATATGTTTTATTTTGAGAGTTTCAACGTCAACCCTCGCGGGTTTTTACCTATTACTTTTTCCAATTGAACCGATTCTTATCACTCCCTACCTGCTTTATTAAATCTAACCTAACTACACATGTGAAATTCCACTCTCTATATCACACCTTTCTCGTGTCACATCATTATTTTTTCTACACTGAAACAGGAATTATAAATGTCAATGATCAAACTGTCAACCGACTAACGTCTACGTGACGTCTCAAATGTCATCGAAAGAATGATGGTGAAGTTTGCATCGTTGGAATGCAACGAAAGTTCATTTTTCTTCTATTGCTCACATTTTTTTCGTCCATTCAGCGTACGAAAATCTCTCTAACGGTTTGAAAAAATCTTCATTGGAGCTCCACGAACTGAATATATAAAAAAATTATAGATCATGATAAAAATAAAGAAATAACAAAAAAAGGAAGAAAAAAACGTTCCTTGCATTCCAACGATGCAAACTTCAGCACCATTGGAAAGGCTCCTTTTGATCCATCAGTGAAGAAATGAAGGCGAAAGACAGACAGAATGATTGGACAGTGATCCAAAAGTGAAAATCCATCGCTGATCCACTTTGCTCCAATCTTTTCGCTCCGGGTGTTCGAGAGACGCGCCACTGCCGTGTGTGAGGTCTCGAATCTTCGCTGCTCCAAATCTCCGCTAGACGTTGACGTTTGTTGAATCGTCCAGCCAGAAGATGTTAAGTAGATGGTATTATCCGGCTTTATTTCACGGTGTATTCCATATACTGGCGGAAGAAAGATGGCCCGTATTGAATCCTAGATCGACCGTCTTATGGCTGGCACATCGAGTTTGCCGATTGCCCATATAGTCCACGCGATAAGCATGACAATACGACTAGTATTTTCTAGTTCGAGTTTCCAGAAAATACGACTAGAAAGTCTAGTATGACTTTCTAGATATAAATACGCAAAATCGATCTAAGGGTAATTGGATATTATTATATTATATTATCGCTGAATCGAATAGCGATAATAATTTTGCAATCAACCCCCGAGAAAATGTTTAAAAACTGTTTAATCCGGAACCCAATAATTTTATCGAAAAATATGTCAAGCAAAAGCTGTTCGTGACACAAAAGTACGTAAAAAAGTATTTAATGTTCATCTCCGTATCTTCAAAAATAAGGGAGATAAAAAAGAAAAACCATTCAATTCGGGGACGAAATTCTTGAAGTTTAAAAATAAATAAAAATATCGAATTCGTATATATCTCGGTTTTTTTCGTTACATATTGCTTTAGCAAGAGTTAATCTAACTGTCTAGAGATTTAAAAAAATTATTTATTGTATAAGTATTGAAAAATGACGACTGAGCATTGAAAAGAAATTACTGGTTGAGGATCACTGTCAGAAAGAGACGCACTATATGGCTGTGCCGTGCGCACTCATAGGTGGTTCTTTCTATAGTTCCGCCACGCATGCGCGCAACGGGCTGCAACGAATATCTCGCGTTCCTTACAATCCCAGTGGTGCTTCAAAGCGATTTTGTCTTGCAAACAAATTTTCATTCGTCTTTTTCTCCCTTATTTTTGAAGATACAAAGACGAACGTTCAATACTTTTTTACGTACTTTTATGTCCTAAACAACTTTTGTTTGACATCTTTTTCGATAAAATGATTAGGTTCCGAATTAAACCGGTTTTTAAACATTTTTAAACATTTTATCGGGGGTTGATTGCAAAATTATTATCGCCATTCGATCCAGCGTCATCCAATTGCCCTCAGATCAATTTTGCGTATTAATGTCTAAAAAGTGCTTACTTTCGAAATTTTTACTGGACTAATACATGTGTCCCCATAGCGCATGGTAAGGAAAATAAAGGACGGCCGACGACATTCGTCACGCCATCGTTCCCTCTGTCTCGTATACATGTCATCTTGGCTTGGCTTTTCCGCAGTGCTCACCGTAGGACTACTGGTCTCTTCTATGTGTATACATCAACAACGTGAAATACCAGTTGGTTAGGTTGGACAGCACGATACAGTTCGCTACGCTTCTCATTAATAGGTAAGCGTGGCAGGAGTTTCAGCGTCGCTGGAGGAATATGCCCCCAGGCATTCCCGACAGACATCGCTCCTCTATGGCGATACACGAATCGATATACCATCTCCCTCCCGTTCTCTTCACTCGTCCGTAGAGCAATATATAACGCTGCCGTTTAATACCACCAACTATAGCGCTCGTGGAGTGACAGGGAACAGATGCAAGTCGATGAGCCCACGATCCAAATCGATTGCGCACCAGGTCGATTTTCAAACCCTCGCAAGCGACGTGAAAAAACAGCGGGCTCTTGAGCGCAGGTGGACGAGCGGAAATCTTCCTGGGTCGAGAGACACGATTCTTTTGAGCCCACTGAGTGCAGTGGGATTGACGTATCTTTGGTATTTGTCGGAGTGGGAATGTTGCGGAATGATCGTATTACGAGGATTCTTGAAGCTCAGTTCTAATCGGGAATTTGAATTTTGAAACGTCACATCCAAAATCCCAAAAGTTCTATGTTGAGGTTTTGGGGGTTTGGCTAGAAAGACCAGAAGCAAAAAAATTGTCAACGGAATGAATGATGACTGGTGTAATATTGTAATGAAGTTGGTCGTACATTTTGGGAGCACTAGTCGGTGCCGAAATTTGTTGGGAAGTCCCCAGATCTTACTGGATCTCTTTAGGGATTTGATAGGCAAGCCGCATGTAGGGACCCCACATTGGAATCCAAGTGAATTCGGCGCTATTTCCCCATTGACGGCGTTTGAGAATTTTCATTTAAAATTCTTAACGCAATTTGTTGGATCTCCAAAGAAACATCCTTTCGTGATCGAGCGTGGAAACTTGTATTGAAGTCACAAGGTCAGGACAAGGACATCAGGATGTAGCGACAAGTATGGGAATTCAATTGGATCCCTACGGCAATTTCCGCACCTCCTCCTTTTTGACAAAGTACACTATTTGAATCCACCACATACTTTGCATTGCCGCGAATAGAAAAAAACCTCATTCACCTTGAATCAAATAGAAAACATGTCAAACATTCTCCTTCGAGTCAGCCCTAATCGCCAAAAAAGTGTACTCGAAACAAACAGGTAATTTCACCAAATCCAAACGAAGGTCCAGTATATAACCGATATAAATAATAAAAAATGGAATAAGCTCCAAGATAAAAAGACACACATTCGATTCGTACAAACAGTTTTCCTCGTTACGACCGAAAAACATTCCAGCAATCTCATCCAGCCTTATTCTTCACCGTGTCTTGACAGCTGTCAAAAGTACGAACCAGTAGAATTTTACAACCATCACGGTGATCGGTGAATCACCCGAAGAACTTTACCGTCCCGAATGATTCGAGATCCAGGGACTCGCGTTATTTCCGTTGAAAGGGCCAAATTGTCGCTCGTCCGGAAATGATAACCGCGCGTGATCAGAGGCGAAGTGCGGCGATCGCGGTGGATCGGCCACATTGCCCTTCCCCGAGGGATTTGTACCTCCGAGTGCTCACGATAGTATTGCATTATATACACACGTACGCTCGAAGATCGGAAGAGGAAAGAATTTCAGGATCAGAGAGCAAGATAGGAAAGAGTCTTACAGGAGAGATCCTAATCGTTGAGAAATCGCGCTGGTACCTCTCTCTCGCCGATTCCCCGATCACGAATCACGTCTTTTCCTCCTCTCTGTACATCGCTTCTCTTGGCTTCCTCGTACACACATTTATGAACATCCACGTTCGTTTGCGCGCGTGCATGTGTGTGTGGGTGTGTGTGTGCGCATGTGTGTGTGTGTGTGTGCGTGTGTGTGTGTG
Organism: Ophion slaviceki; assembly: GCA_944452715.1. NCBI lineage: Eukaryota > Metazoa > Arthropoda > Insecta > Hymenoptera > Ichneumonidae > Ophion > Ophion slaviceki. The sequence continues at coordinate 21,726,233 of OX101793.1, read as the reverse complement.
TGTGGTGTGTGTGTGTGTGTGTGTGTGTGTGTGTGTGTGTGTGTATGTGTGTGTGTGTGTGTGTGTGTGTGTGGGTGTGCGTGTGTAGGTGTGTGTGTGTGTGTGTGTGTGTGTGTGTGTGTGTGTGTGTGTGTGTGTGTGTGTGTGTGTGTGTGTGTGTGTGTGTGTGTGTGTGTGTGTGTGTGTGTGTGTGTGTGTGTGTGTGTGTGTGTGTGTGTGTGTGTGTGTGTGTGTGTGTGTGTGTGTGTGTGTGTGTGTGTGTGTGTGTGTGTGTGTGTAGGTGTGTGTGTGTAGGTGTGCGTGTGTAGGTGTGTGTGTTCTATCGGCTAGCTGAGAGAAACGGCAGCGGCAAGAGTCACGCTCTGGCCTCTTGGTCACAGCAGCACAGCGCACTCCTATACTAGTGAGCCGAGGAGTAGCAGCGAGTCTTGCGCTCGCCTCCGGAGGTTTTCTCATCGATGGCCAAAGGCGAAGCTTCCATACAATATTTAATCGAAATATAGATATATACATACCTACATACGTACATATACATATATACATCGAGAATTAATGGATCTTGGAGTATCACAAAAGCCAACTGGCTTAATGAGCGAATTGATCCCCCGTATACGTCGAAGCACCCACGTCGCGATCCTCTCATTTCGCTCTCTCTCTCTCTCTCTCTTGCGTCGCTCGACTTAAATTTATTGCGCAATCTAGCAGAAATTTATTACAAGTGGATCACTCACGGCTCGATGCCCTCTCGAGAGATTTTATTCCGTTCTTCTCTATTCTTCTTTTTTTTCTCTCTTTTTTTTATATTTAATGCGGCGATCGGGAATAATCAAGAGAGCTATCCACATATCCATCCTGGTGCATGAACAATGAACTGTGAATGCTCGAGGCATGCGTTTCCCGAGGGAATTAAAAGGTATTGGTGATCGAATTGAGCCTACTTTTCCTCTCCCGTATGGGATATTCGCGTTGGCAAGCCCCCTCGTACTCGTGGCGCACTTCGACCACACGGCGTGTATAATAGAAGAAATAAATCTGGGAGCAAGAGAGCGAGGGGGAAAAAAAAAGAAAGGTACCTACGTGCGCGTATTATGCTCGCGCGTCAACGCCGCGGCCGCGCCTGGCCACGCTGTGAATTAATAAGCGAGCTTTAAACATCTCGTTCCTCGCTGCAATGGTCTCGCACTTCGTGTTTAGCACTTGTGGAGAGAAAGAGAGCGATAAGTGTGTGTCGGGGAAACCCCGCGGAGGGATATCGAATGGAACAGTAGGGCGTGCATAATGTGGAGCAGCTGGAAACTCGAGGCTGCAACGTTCCTCTCGGTCTTACTCTTTTTTTTATTTTAGCTCATACATTATAGCAGGAAAAGGTCATTTTGAGACCTTTGCGACTGGGTAACGTTGACTATCGGCACATGGGGCGGTTTCGGGGACGTTCGTCACCGGGTTATGCCTAGTTGTGAAAGTAAAAAACAGCTTAATTTTGGAATTTTTTTGAGGAAATCGTGATGATCAATTTCTACGAAAATTAGGCATTTGAAAAAGTATCATCTGAAGAAAGCTCTGTAATTTTTGGGGGTGAAAATATTTAATTATCATCGATTTACGATGGGCGCGAACACCCCTCGAAAACTACTTTTGCGGTGAGCAATGCCCGTCTGAACCAGATTATCTGATATCAAAAAATCAAACTGTTTTCGTTAGTACATTGGTTTATCCGAAGGAATTTTCGAAATAGCGAAAAAGCCCTTAAAACTTCAGAGAGATCGATGCTGTAGTTTTTGAGATATTCTGCTCACCGACTTTGAAAATGTACTTTCGAAAAAAAAGCGTTTGAAGTTACGAACGACGCTCCGAGCGTTCCGACAGGAATCAGCGTAACAGCCTATAAATCTGCCAATTTTAATCCGATGACCTCAAAATTTTCGGGAAAATTTGTACGATGATACACTGTCAAAATATATTGGTTTTGAAAAAAGTGATCTTCCGACTTTTACAACTAGGTATAACCCCTTAAATTCGTTTCACCTAATTGATTTCGGAAATAGGGAGGTCCTCGGATTGACCTACATATTGATATGCTTGGATTTATCTGAAAGCTATTGTGAAGACATCGGGATTTTGTATTGAGCATGGGGACAGTTGGCTGATGTGGGGACGGTCTTCAAAATCGAATATCTTCGAAACCTTCTTGTATACATATGCATATTTATATGTATGTTTGGGCGTCTAGATATGTAGTCGAGTGTTCAATGTTCGCGAACGACCCCACCGTGGGTATAGCTCCGGGGCACTATCCCGCGACGATGACCCCAAGAGGTCTCTCAAATCCTCGCCTGCTTCTGCAGCCTCCACACACACGGACGCCCCGAGAGCGAAACACGCATATGCAAAAGAGAAGAGCCGCTCTCAGCGTTTCCTATTGTGCACATGGCCGTAAAAATTCTAAAGAGCCGAATCACTCTGCTTCGGTAGATTCGCGAGCGCCTCAAGCAACTTCCCGCACTCTTTGTTCAGGGATCCTGCGAGCCTCCTGATGGGACGTTGCGAGGTGGACGGAAGTTCGGGAGTTATTTCTCAAATTTCTTAGTTAGGTGTTAGGCGCAAAATTTTCTAGTTATGTGTCATCCCCGAAAAACCCACGTAGGTGTTGTCCTTTAAATGTCCTAGGTAGGTGCTATCCCCTAAGTTTTCTAGCTAGGCGTTATCCCCTAAATTTTCTCGGTAGGTGTTGTCCCCCAAATTTTCTAGGTAGGTGCTATTTCCTGAATTTCCCAGGTAGGTGATATCCCCTAAATTTCCTAGCTAGGCGTCATACCCTAAATTTCCAAGTCAGGTGATATCCCCTAAATATCCTAGTCAGGTACTATATTTCCTAGGTATGGGTTATCCCTTCAATGTCCTAGCTTGGCGTTATCCCCTGAATTTCCTAGCGAGGCGTTATCCTCTAAATGTCCTAGTTAGGTGTTATCCTCTAACTTTCCTAAGTAGGTGTTATCTACTGAATTTTCTATGTAAGCGTTATCCCTTAAGTGTCCCAGTTAGGTGTTGTCCTCTATATATCCCAGGTAGGTGTTATCCCCTCAATGACCTAGCTAGGTGCTATCTCATAAATTCCCTAATTAGGTGTTATCCCCTAAATGTCCTAGTTAGATGTTGTCCACTATATTTCCTAGGTAGGTGTTATCCTCTCAATACAAATCCTAGGTACGTGTTATCCCCTTAGTTTCCTAGTCGGGTATTGTCCACTATATTTCCTAGGTAGGTGTCATCCCCTCAATGTCCTAGTTAGCTGCTGTCCTCTAAATTTCCTAAGTAGGTGTTATCTACTAAATTTTCTAGGTACGCGTTATCCTTTGGGTGTCCTAGTAAGGTGTTGTCCTGTACATATCCTAAGTAGGTGTTATCCCCTCAATGACCTAGCTAGGTGCTACCTCATAAATTCCCTGACTAGGTGTAATCCCCTAAATGTCCTAGTTAGGTGCTGTCCACTATATTTCCTAGGTAGGCGTTATCGCCTCAAAACGTATCCTAGGTACGTGTTATCCCCTAAGTTTCCTAGTCAGGTATTATGCACTATATTTCCTAGGTAGGTGTTATCCCCTCAATGGCCTAGTTAGGTGTTGTTCCCTAAATTTCTTAGGAAGGGGGGGGGGATTCCAAGTTAGGCGTCATCTTCTAAATTTCCTAGTCAGATGTTGTTCCCTAAGTATTCTAGCTAGGTATTATCCCCTAATTTGCCTAGTTAGATATCACCCCCTAAACTTCCTCTGCTACTGTGCATGGATTATTGGAAGAGGACCAAGAGTAAGTACATCAATTCCGTAGATGCTGGACATGCTCAGTTATCGAGGCCACGTTCTGCGGATTCGTCGACGATGAGATGTGAAATTTAGCTACGAGAGCGTATCGTTGCTCTCGAGCCGAGCCACTCAGGATCCCGCACATTCAGTTGTACAGGCAAGTTGCCAAATTGCGAATCCGTGGGGGGTGAACGCGCTCTCTCGCCACGTGCGCTCAAAAGGGTTAAAACGAGATTGCCTTCGCAAAATCCCACTCGAGTTCGATTGCTCCACGACTCTTCAATGTACGGACGAATCTATTTATCATTGGCCTGATATAAATTTCGAGTGCCCGATAAACGTTAGGACGAATGTGCGCGTGAGTCCTGCGTGAATCCTATGTTCTCCAATTTTCTTTGTCGTTCGTCTTTTGTGATGGAAATTTCGTAGGTGCCCCCCCGACAACCCTCCTCGTCGTCCCCCGTCGGTAGATTATTCGCAACGACACTGGTGGAGAGAGGTTGCAGCACACGCGCCGCGGGCGTCCCTCGTCACACACTCCACGGTTACCGTCTAAATCCTAAAGTTATATGGCGCTGACTATAAACTCGACATTCCGCGTGTCCGATGAAGCGTCTCTTCGCTGTCAAGCTCGTAAGCGGATTATCTTGAAACAGGATCCCCCTGTACAGGGATCGCGCGTATATGCCTCTTTGGGTTTTCAAGGAGACTGTGTGAGGACGCGAAAAAAGGACACTGCGCTACCCCTTTTCACGTTGACCCCGTTTCACGCTTGGCCTATCTCTCTGTGACGTCGTCCTTTTTTCGTCAACTCGCTTCTGCATCGAGTCACGCACAACAGGAATAAATGGGATTGACTCAATAGCTACGTGTTTGGTACGGGTTGTGAGGCGTTTTTAGGATTTTCGCAGCTTTCACAGAATTATCATTTTCTAAGCCCAAGCATTAGGGAGTCTTATGCAGGAGGCGATAACCTAGGATAGATCCTAAACTGTTGATCTTGGACAGAAATAGTGTACATAAAATTTCTAGGAAATTTCATGCTCTACAAGATTGATAATGATACTTTTCCGCCCCCCATCAACAGTTTAGGAGATATTCTGGAGAAACCACTTTCAAAAAGCCACCACGCGCATTATCTCTGTAAGTACGAACCCTACAAAAAATAACCTCTCCACGTTAATTATAGGAATTTTTCTTCGCTGCAAAAATGGTCATGACTTTTTTTTATCGTAGGATCTACCGTTTCGAAAATAATTAGTAAAAACTAGACCAACTTGACTTTTCATCCACAGGGTGCAAACTAATTCCAAAAGGGAAGAACGCTAACACATAATGTTACACACAGACATTCGCTTGACTCGGCACGTCATTATTATTATTTTTCTAACGCGACTGATCATCCCTGCAATTTTTCAGCAGAGAAATTTCATTTCCACTCGCGGGAATGAGAAGCAAAAAAAAAAACAAAATTGAACTACCGGATGTTAACGTGTCGCGAAATGTTCGTACAGTTTTAATGTAGGGGTAGGAGGACCGTGTTGGTGAATGAAAAGCCGGGAATCAAAAAAATCGTCGCACAGTTACGTTATACAACGGGAACCGAAGGGCGTTTTTTTTCAAAGTGGTTAGTGTGTGAGAGTGTGCAGTCCTGAAGCGCGAAGGTGTACAATATAACAAAGCGCGTGTCACGTACATACGTGAACATTGGTGCAGCGCCATTTTGGAGCTTGAGGCTCGCAAGAGAACACCTATCACACGTGTCAAGTGCAGGTTGGGCGTGATGGCTAAGTGGTGAATTTATCGTTAAATATTCGTACACCTCCATCGCGAGCTGGTACAGAGAGCGAGAGAGAGAGAGGGAGAGAGAGAGAGAGAGAGAGAGAGAGAGAGAGAGAGAGAGAGAGAGAGGCGTACAGAGGAGAGGACATTTTCCATCTCGCTCATTTGCCATTCCATCGCAAGTCTATGTTCGTTGGAGGAAAATTAATTTCCCACCGTCAAGAGTCTTTGTATTACGTCTGGGGACCGACTCTATCCAATGAGAGACAGAGACCGCGAGGGAGAGAGAAATCGAGTACAAAACGGTGCCTCGTAACTGCTGTTATACAATAGCACCTATACGTGTACACATATTGCTTAAATTTGTCGCACAAAGTCCCGTTGCAACCTTTCCCGGTTATCCGAGTGTGAGCGGGTTCACCACCCTTTTCTATTTCCTCCGAATGTTTTCTCGAGGCGGGGAAATCTTCGAGGGACTCTCGTTGAATACCTAGTATTGCACAACGGGAGGAGAGCGCTAGTGAGACAAGAAAATTCGAATTCCCGACAACTTTTATTTCTCTTTACGTAACTTGGATTCAATGGCCTGTGCTCGTGTACGAGATTTTTTTTTTCACAACACACACCAGCTCTGCCACTCGCTGTGGTGCCATTAAACGCGTAGATAGAGAGAGAGAGGGAGAGAGAGAGAGAGAGAGAGAGAGAGAGAGAGAGAGGGAGGGAGAGAGAGAGAAAAGTTTGCCCGGAAAGTCGTTGGTGCCGTTCGGATTCTCTTTCTCCGAGGTTCCATTCTTGCTATCTCTCGGCACACAGCTGGACCCAAGATTCCTCCGGCAACAAAGAAAGCACGAGGGTGGTAACGAGTTATAGGAACCCTTGCGGGGGAGCACCGATTTCTCGATCCCGCACCGAGAGTCGTTATTCTCGTTTTTCTCTTAGCTGCGTGGGCGGGCGGGTGAAAAAAAAAACGTGTGACACTCTCATTCGAGTCACAACAGCAATGCACAGCGTAGTCGCGTTTCCGCAGCCGTGCTTTTCGCCTGTTCCATACTGCAAAGCTCCTCCCCCACCTATTTCCCATTTTCTTTCCCTTACTTCCACCCTCGCCGCGTCTCTCTTCGCGTTCATTTCGCCACGACCCGGTTTTTCCATCTTTTTAATCTTCCGCGCCAGGAGAATGCAAGGAGCCGGGAGGAGGAAACACCGCACGGGTATGCTGCGAAACATTGTCCGTCGGGCGTGTTTTGCAGCACCAGAATGGAAAAGTGTCGACGCCACTTTGGAAAATGGGTCTGGAGCTTTTTACCAGCGGTCTTTTCTGAAACACATGGTCTTCGACTCCCGCGGGGGTGGAGATGGGGGATGCTCCTCACCGTTCTTTTATTCATCTTGTACCTGGAGTTTCTCCCTCCAGAGAAACTCCAGGTACAAGATCATCCCTCGGATCAATGAGGAGTGAGAACTCTCCAGTTCTCACTTCCAGTGACTGATCCGAGGGATGATTGACCAAAGACGTTTTGATTCGAAAGCCCATGTTGCCTGAAGACCAGCGAAATGATGGACACTTGAAGAGACAACGTTCCGTCCACTGATGTTACCCAATTGCAAATTGCAAACCTGCTCGTGTCCCGGCAATCCCCGAGATGCCCCAAACCTTTCGAAGCCCACTGCAAATCGGATTTGAGCTCCGCCATACGAGGACGAGCAGTTGTTTGAAGGCAGAGGGCGGGACATGGAAGACAAAATCCCGGGGACCATGGGGTCAAAACGCGAAAAAGAAGGAGAGATTCCGGATGAGCTGGACTGTGCAGAAAGGCATGCACTCTCAACGTCATGGTGGATTTCTTTCTACTCTCAGTGAGATGCCGTGGACGGGTGAAAGGATATTGCGAATCTGGATCGGGTGGATTGCCTCGAGGCGATTGCTCGCTCGACTCTGGGCACTCTTCACTGTGTTTCCCTTCCGTCCCATTTTCTCTCTCTCTCTCTCTCTCTCTCTCTCTCTCTCTCTCCCTTTCTTTCTCTCTACGGTAACCTAGCGCCCATTCGTACTTATATTACTTGAACAGGGAGGTCGCGTTTCCCATCCCCTTATAGAAGAGAGAGAGAGAGAGAGAGAGAGAGAGAGAGAGAGAGAGGGAGAGAGAGAGAGAGATGTGTGCTGGTCGCATGGACCATTCGGCCGTTTAACGGTCCCATGACTTGGCTCATACTCCATAGACGTTCTCGTCCCGACAAAATCCTTCCTTCGTTGTATATCATGACGACTATACGCCTCTTTCGGCCGACACTGACGGAATCCCCTCATATGTGTGCTCTCGCTTGGCCGAGATAATATTTGTGTGCGTGTGTGGATTGATCCGCCCTCCTTATGCCCGCGACCCTGTTCGCTTTTCTCAGCCCCCGTTATAGAAGATCGACGTCACTGTGAAAAGCCGAGAGAGAGAGAGAACGAGAGAGAGAGGTGACGGTTCAACGTTTTTATTACACACCTGGCGATCTCGTCGGATTTCGGGTCGTGCAAGCAGTGAAATCCAGTGTGTCGGTGAGGAAGAGGCAGACGGAAAAAAAACAGTCATGATGGTATCGCGCGCTCGTGTGCGAGAGTGCACGCGAAGGGAGAAAAGCGTGACGAAACGATTTTTGATTTTCCGACTCTGGCACACGTCGTGCAGGCTCGATTAACCACCGGTCCCTCCACCTCACTGCGCTTCTGCTCTCTGGACGAAATTTCCAATAAAGTACATTTCCAATAACGCCCTCTCTCTCTCTCTCTCTCTCTCTGTCTCTCTCTCGCTCTCTCTCTCTCTTTCACTCTTCATTCGCTCGAATTGAGAGCCCTGAGAGAATTATTCGCTAACCCGTTGCCATAGGAATTTTCCGGATCCTTGCTCGTACGTCAGAAATTGAGTTTGTGCGTATGTAGGGCGTTGATTTTAGGGTCGTTTCGTATTTAAGGTCAATTCATTATGGCATTAGAAAAAGTACGTTTTCTATATTGGAAAAAACAAACGTTTTCTCACTACTGAATAATCATCACAGCAGAAAAAACGTTGTGTGCCATAACGATTGAAGATGAAGAAAATGGTTTACACGGAGGATGCTTGATGCTGAAGTTCGTGTCGTTGAAGTGCAACGAAAATTATTTCTTTTCAATTGTGAAGAGTTTGTGGCTTCTTTTTAATTGTTCAATTTTTGGTTCGACCGATTTACACTGTGAAAAGTGCGTAAACGTTTTGACGTAATCATAGTACAGATTTACGTCCTTAATTTGCAAGAAAAGATTTTCGATGACGATAAAAATGAAGTAAATAACAGAGAAAATCGTTGCATTCCAACAATGGAAACTTCAACGCAGTGGGTATTGGCTGGAGAACGTTTTTTTACCATGATGACGTCTCAGGAAGAAAAGCGTCAGCCATTTTCCCGTCAACTTCGTTCAAACGGACAAGATTTCCAAAGATCTTTAAAAAAATGTTAACTTAAAAAAGTTTAATGATTTTCGGAATAATTAACGAAACGTTACTATTTGCTTCATTCAAATGTGTACAATAAATTCTTTATCGTATGCTGAATGCACTTTCCAAATTTTAAATCGATCTTCTACACAGTTTATATAATATTTTCAATTGAAAAAAAAAACACTTTTTAACATAGGAAGGGTGATATGATCAGATAACACAAGGAGTAAATTATAATACTGATAACAAAATTGTCATAATGTACTGTCATTTAACGGTTTTGCATAACATTATAAACATCGTTTCCCACTTTTTCTTGCATAAAGCTCCCATTCGCCGATAAGCACAACCCCATTGTTGAAAAGTGTTTTTTCAATTATACATTTTATAAAAACGGGGTCGACATCGATTAAGGGAGACTTCGTCCTTGAAATTTTCAAAAAATCAATTTGAGCTCAATATGAGCAGCTAGAAGAAGAGGAGGGATGCCTCTATGGACCAGGCATTGCCGATTAGCGGTAATTACAAACACATTTGTGTAAACACATTACAAAACTTTAAACGCGTTTTTCTCGAAAACACGTTTTTAAAAATGGCTGACATTCTCCTGACCGCTGTAATTAACATATCGACCTGAAATTTGGAGAGCATACTCAGAAAATATGTCTTCACGGAATGACGGATCGTTTTTTCGATAGATACATTTTTGCATTTATTGTTTATCTTTTTATGCGAAAAAACGCGAAAATTCGATTTTTTTTTAAATTGCCGCCATTTTCCGAAATTTGTACTAAACGAAAAACCCATCCGTCATTCCATGACCAAAGGGTCACAGATTGATAATATGCTTTGAATTTGTGTTTCAGATCAACAAAGAGGGGGCAGTGATGTCAGCCGTTTACCTCCCGCGATTTGAGGACCTGTTTTCGCGGAGCTGCAACGGCCGCCATTTCGGTTTTTTTTCCAAAAAAAAATTTTTTAACGTTCTGTATATCATGAATAAAAGCAAGAAAAAACCGCACTCAAAAAGCTTTACTCGTTTCCTTTAAAAAAATAAAATGTAAACACCTGAAATATGGCACTCCAAGGACAAAGTCTCCGTTAAAAATGTGGAGGGTACATTCAGTAAATGACAAAGAATTTTCTGTACAAATCAATTTACTGTCAATCAAATGGTAATATTTTCTCAATTGTCCCGAAACTCCTTAACGTCAACCAAAAAAAACGCACGTCCAGAGAGACACTACCATTCCAAATATGAGTAACATCAACTTTTCGATCTACAGCGCGACCAAAAATGCAAATGTATCTTCGATATTAATTATATATTAATAACGAGACCCCGAGGAATGGCAATTTTGCAAATTTCAAGAGAGAAATTCTTCGAATGTTCTTTTCCAAACTTGAGCATGGGGCTCTCGATTCGAGGCTTGCATGAGAGTGTTCTCGTGTGGGGTGAATCTGCGGATTCATTACGGGCTTTATTAATCTCCGAATCGTCGTTATGTCAGTCAACGGTCCCCAGGGACACACTATATATCAAGACGTCAAATTTTCCCATTCGCGTCTGTGCGAAGCTACGGGTCTTTATGTACCGTCTATACCTAATGTATATAACGTTTACGGTATATAGCGTTATTTGAACAGAGGTTCCCCTCTCGCGGACTTTAACGGGCGTCTCTGACTTGGAGCGTCTCGATGAGATTGTTTTCTGGACCCTCTTTGGCTCTGGCTGACTTTTCCTTCATATATATATATATATATATATATATATATATATATATATATATATATATATATATATATATATATATATATATATATATATCAAAATCTGAGGAAATGCTCCGCACATCTGTCTCGAATGAAAAGATATATCTTTTTTTTTCCTCGTCTTTTCCGTGCAATCAAAAAGTCACCGTTCCTACGTTTCGTTATATCTGTAAATCCGAGAGATAAAGTGTAATCAAAATGTCAGAATTCTTGAAGGATCGTTTCTTTGACGATTCGACGCTAGATATATAATTGTCTACCTGGAAAGGGCTTTTGATAAAAGCCGAAAACTCTTATCACTGATAGCGCGGCAACTCACCACCGCCGTGAGTCAGAACTCACTTCAAATTTCGACAGGTACGTTATTTTATCTGATAAGCGATACACGGTCGAACGGTTGAAATGAATTTCCGGTCAAGTGAGATCTGTGAGAAAAATAATGGCCGAGCAAACAAAGCTTATTCTTGAAGATAGAAAAAGCTCGGAATTCTAGACTGCTTCGATTGGTCGATGGTTTCGGCACTTATCAAACACGTTCCAAAGATGATAAAAAATGGGTACGCCTTTGGAACGTGTTTGATATGTGCTGAAATCATCGATCAATCGACGCAGTCTGGAACTCCGAACCTTTTCTATGTATATATTCGTTTTTTACTTTAAAAAGTGCGTGTCCTATTCTTGGTGTTTCGTTTCAATCATATATAAATATTATTTCAGTAGATTTTAATTCGATAATTTGATTTTACGTAATTTTTTGTCCATTTTTTATTTAATTTTTATTTAATCAAATTATTTGATAGAATTAATTGTTAATTTAAATTTGGAGTAGACAAATAGCATGTTAATCATATATAAATATATTTTCATCGTTACGACGTCGTGTCTAGAGCATATTCGTTCTTGCACGACGATCACTGTGGGAGCAGGTACATCAGGGGGGAAACGAGGGTCAATGGTCATTCACGCCTGTTGTCTTTTTATTGCCTATTCTGGCGTGGTAGCTGTCGATATTGGGCGATAGGCGGACGAGCAATTAGCAACGATTATCGTTGACGTTGGCTCGCCTCTCTCTCTCTCTCTCTCTCTCTCTCTCTCTCTCTCTCTCTCTCTCTAGAAAAATCAACTCTTCATCGGTATTAACGTGTATTCGGAGCGACGTTGAGCAACGAGAGAGTCGGCGAGTGTACAGGAAGGATCGACGAAACGTCACGTGCCATTGGCATTCGGATCGACGTTTGTCTCGTCGGTTCTGCGATTTTGCAGAGCTCACGGCCGGGAATATAATTCGCGATGTCTGTGTCTGTATCTGTGTGTGTGTACTCGACTCATCGCGTCAATGTTTTTTTTTCTTCCCCCGGGGATTTTATTTCACGCATGAGCTCACATCAGGGGCGTCGCGGCAAGATTGCGATCGGTTGCAGTCAGAAATTAAAATGTCCATCCGCAATTAATTCACCGATAAATCTGCATACGTCTGCGCACTCGATGAGAATCGATGGAAGATTTTTTTCTTGTTTTTATTTATTTGAAAAAAAAAAAACATTTTGTCTGCAGAGCTGGTAGAGCCGGTGTAGAATTCGCGAGATGAAATGTATGTGACAGATATATAAAGGGTGTCTCGAAATGACCTGACATCTTTAATTGCGCGCCATTTTTGGTGTGGCGAACATAGAGTACTAAAAATCTTTGACGACTGGCATCAGGAAGTATCGAGGTTTAGGGGTTACCCCCACTTGCGATTTTGAAAAAATCGATTTTTTTTTATTGCATTTTTTTGAAGTATAAGTATCCGGGCCCGTACTTCTGTATGGGCCCGGAATAGATGACTCTATGTAAGTTTACAAAAAAAATATTTTCTTCGTGTAAACTGAAATTGAAACTTTAAACGCGTTTTTCTCAAAATGGCATTTCTGAAGTCGGTGACCAAGATTACTCGAACACTAATGAACCGATCTTCTTGAAATTTTGCAGGCTTATTTAATACATAAAAATGTAGTCTTTAATCGTTCGATTTTTTTTTCGAAAAAAAAATGGCCGTTTTATAGCCAAAAAACGGCCGTTTTTTTCGTTAAAATAGAACCATTAACTTTGACTGTCCGCCATTTTGTGAAAAATGAATATTTTTTAAAATCCTTCTATTAAAGACTAGTTTATACTTATATTTGACTAAATCCATCCGCATTTTTTTTTCAGATGATCCACTTCGCCGCAATGTTGGTCACCGCAAACCGTGTATATAAAAACATTATTTCATTGACGGCCATTTGCCACTAAACAATGTAATATTTTTCAATAAAAAAATTACTGAAAGTTCTTCAAGATGTGTTCTTTAAGATGGTATATTGATCGATTAAAAACGTTTTGTAGTTTTCTTTAAAAAAATTCATGAAAAAGCCATTTTTTTGCGCTACAAGTGGGGGTAACTCCTTAAGTCATAGAGAACTACACAATCGAGCAAAGCATGGAAATTGTTATTTGCTGCATTGTTACTGCATCGTTATTGCAGAAGAAGTTTCATGGTCGTGTTATCTCGCGCCGCGGTGACCTGAATTCGCCACCAAGATCGTGCGATTCGACGCCATTGGACTTCTTTCTTTGGGGCTTATTGAAAAGAAAAGTGTATGCCAATGATCCACAGACCATTATTAAAGATTAATAGAACATTAATAAAATTAGTCCGCAATTGTGCCAAAATGTTAGTGGAAATTTCGTCAAAAGAGTGCACGTTTGCAAACAGGGACGAGGCGGACATTATCGGATATTGGGGTGTAGTTCCGAAAAGGATATACCTCCGATTAATTTGGAATTTCTTGTACTCACGTATTTTGACTCGCCGGTTACGAATGTGATAGTGAAAATACCCGCAAATTTGATTTTCAAGGTCAAAACTCACAAAAACTGATTTTTTAAAAGCTTTTCTACTTTATTTGGATGAATATGGATTTTAGATAAAAATGTTTCTCACAAAAGTTGTAGCCTATAGAAATATTGATCTTTTATGTTCTATACAGTTTTTGTCTAAAACCATTCTGTGTCGAGAAAAATCGGATAATGCTCCAATAAGTACATTTTGCTAAACTCCATTAGTTTCGATGTTATCTATTGTTTGTTATTAAGTGTTATTTGTTGTTTGGGTTTTTTTTGTTGTGTTGTATGTTGTGTCTTGTTGTTTAGGTATACGTATAGTATTGAAGATCCCGCAGTAAAGCGCGTAAGTAGATAATATCGAAACTTTAGCAAATTTAGCCAAAGTTAGCAAACGTTTAGCAAAACTCACTTTTTGGAGCATTATCCCATTTTTCTCGAAACAGATCGGTTTTAGACAAAACTTGTATAGAACATAAAATATCAATCTTTCGATAGGCTACAACTTTTGCAGGAAACATTTTTTCGTAAGACCAATATTTATTACAATAAAATAGAAAAACATTTTAAAAATCCGTTTTCCTGCGTTTTGATCTTGAAAATCAAATTTGCGGGTATTTTCACAATCATATCCGTGATCAGCGAGTAAAAATACACGTAGACACAAAATTCCAAATTAATCGGAGCTATGTATTTTTCCGAACTTTATCCGGATATTGCGTTCCACGCATAATTTCCACGTTAATACCATACATTAAAATAAAAATATTCTCACTTTTCAAACAAGAACGTTTTATTGATAAATTAAAATGTCAGGTCTTGTTAAGACACCCTATATATCTAGACATAAAACACAGTAAAGTGGGTTTCCGTCGTCGTAGCGAAGTGGACGAAAGCGGACGACTCCTGTGAAAGGTAATTTTGAATAATGCATTTCGCGTACTACCCCTCCCCCCTCTCTTTTTCCCTTCACCATCGAAGGACTCCATTGTCCTCCACGCGCATTGCACAAACTCGACGTTTCTCAAAGTCACTTCGAACAGGCTGCAATTCACGAAGGAAACGCGCACGTCTATAAAATTTACGAATTAAATTTCCCTCTCAGCTGATTTCGTCACAACTTAGTCACGAAAAAAATACTTCCTCACGCATACGTGCACCGGTAATGGCAAAAATCGTAAAACTCACTGGAGCCTGCACAAAATTGATCGGCCACGTTAACCGTGTAGAACTTTTTTTCAATGCGCTTTTTTTTAACGTCAACAGGATACCCTACGATTTCACGATGCACGCAGGGGAAAAAGGCTGTGCTTTGCTTTGTGCAGCAGAGGGGCGAGGATTTAGTACGACGCTACAAAAGCGATGGATCGAGGGGAAAGGAGAAAACTCACCGGGAAAAGTAAAATAAGAGATGAGGGTTCGGAATTCCATGTCTTCTCTCGCTTCGGATTAAAAAAAAAAGGGAGAATGAAAACGTTCGCACCAATGGGACAATTCATCGCCGACGTTCCTATACCCTTCGGCCCTTGCGTCTATTATAAATATATGTATATGTATATGTGTATATATATATATATATATATATATATATATATATATACGCCTAAAGAAACCGGATCAACCCCTTTCGTTTTTTAAATTCATCCCCACAAGTTGTCTCGTACCAGGAGGAGCTACGAGACCAAGAGCCATGGGAGAAAAAGGCCCTCGGTATAAGGGCACGTGCAAATTTTTCGAAGTAGAGTTCTTTGCATACAATCATGCGGCGTACCCACTACTCTGGAATAAATTCACATATCTGTTCATCCGCCTGTGAATCTCATAATAATAATAATAATAATAATAATAATCGTTATCATCATTATAATAATCACGAATAAATACTTCAATAGCAGAGCGGTTATCCAATGTTTATCTGAAAGAGACGCGTGCCCCATTCACGATAAAGGCGAAAGGGACAAAAATTTAAAACAGAGAACAGATAAAAGGAACCTCCCAGAGTGATAAGGTCGAGACGAATAAACTGCGGGGAAGTTTCTCTCGCGTTCGCTGCGTCTTTTATTCGCATGTATAGCGGCGATACAGTGTCGATTGGCGAATGCGGGTTGTGCCCTCGAAAAATGCAGAAGACGCCATTTTTTAAAAGGCTTGGACCTAGCTAGCGGCCTGAAAAAAGCGAAATTCTCGTGATTGTTTTTCCGGGAGAACGTGCGCCGGTTTTTATTCATTGTTTTTTTTCACATTCAAGAGTGTAGTTTTCAGTATTTTTGTCAAATTTTTCATCGAAAACATAGTATTGACCACTGCTGTGGTCCATGTGGAAATTTAGTATTGACTGTTGCTGCAATACATTCATTCGAGATTGACAGAGAATATTTTTTAAATGATATATTTTGTCAATTCGTTCGAAAGCAAAAATCGATATTTAAAAACAACAGGTGAAAGCCCTTAAACAGGTACGGTTGATTTCTTACAATCTTGACACATACTATGAAGAATTATACATGGTAACATTTTTTAATTTTTTTTTTCTTTTTGTGGACGCGAATTTAAATAAATCGTTGTATCCGGACACGGGGTGCAGTTTTCTAGAACGATGAAAGTCCTTTCTTCTATACGTCCAGACCCCAGATGGAAAAAGTATCCGGAAATGAGGAAAAAACGCATTTTTAGCTGTTGCACATCGCCCTGTGGGGTTCTCTGCATATGGGACTAACAGAAGTGCGAGACTCCGGTGGACGAGTTCCTTGGTCTCTCGTTGGATAATTAGGCGTCCTCGTGGCCCAGGCACGCGCCGAGGGAGACTATATATATATATATATATATATATATATATATATATATATATATATATATATATATATATATATATACATACATACATACATACATACATACATACATACATTCATATATATATATATATATATATATATATATATATATATATATATATATATATATATATATATATATATATATATATATACAGACCCTCTGTTCACAAAAGTAGACAATGGATAATAACAGTGTGTTCGTCCGTGTGTGGGAGCAAGAATCGAGCAAAGGGAATACGAGAATGAAATGGAATACAAAATGAGGGACGCTGAAGAAACGTGCATACGTGTACATGTGTGCGGTTGGTTACCGATTCTACAAAAGTGGAGCTCTGGATTGTACCAGAGGTATTCTCGTCTATATAGTCGAGACGACGGAGAAAACAACCCCTGTACTATCCGAGGATTGTTGTGTGCTCGTCGTCTCCAAATGGCCAGCAACCCTCGGTTAAAAGCCTCATGGTGGTGAGGTTTGTATCATTGGAGTGCAGAAAGAGCTCTTTTTTACATTTGATTTTCCTCATTTCGATCATTATAGAAAATCTTTTTTTTTATAGATTTATATCATATATCGCTGAATGAATATTTCAAGAAATGGTCGAAGGATTCTGGTCGGCAAAATCTGTCGAACGAAATTATAGCGGGGCACCACTAGTAAGGGGAAAAATCTATTTTTTTGCATTTTCTTAAAGTACACGTATTCGAGAACAAGTGAAAAAAAATTTAAGTTCAAATATTGAAAATTGATAAAGTTACAGTCGATTTAGTGAGAGCGGGTGGCGCAACGATTTATGTATAGTAAAACCATCGATCGCGTTTATCTCGAAATGATCTTTCTCGACCGGGCCGGAATCATAGCTCTAGCTATAATTTTTTGATTTTCAGTTTTAAAAAAACAAAATTTCCGTAACTGCAGTCGCTATCGTTGTACGCAGCCCTTTTCCTTTTTATGAAATTTAGTATTTTCAAAGCCCCAGAACATTAGTAAATATTTCGCCAAAATGACACTTTTTTTTTAACACGACCCTCTAGTGATTTTTTTCGCAAAATGGCTACTTACAACGAGAACTACATTTATATAGATGATAAAACTTCTTTATTTTTCAGCCCAACCATTGTCGAATAATTGATGCGGCCGTTGGACCACATTTTTATACAGAGGCTTCATTATACCTAAATAACATCGTCAATTTTTTTTTAATATGTATCTTTTTAAAATAATTTTATTTTTATGAATTTTTTAATTTTTTTTTCAAATAAAAATTCACACGAAATAAGTTCAATGCATGCTTAAGGCGTTACCCCCACTTGTAGCGCAAAAAAAGGCCTTTTTCATGAATTTTTTAAAAAGAAAACTACAAAACTTTTTTAATCGATCAATATACCATCTTAAAGAACACATCTTGAAGAACTTTCAGTAATTTTTTTATTGAAAAATATTACGTTGTTTAGTGGCAAATGGCCGTCAATGAAATAATGTTTTTATATACACGGTTTGCGGTGACCAACATTGCGGCGAAGTGGATCATCTGAAAAAAAAATGCGGATGAATTTAGTCAAATATAAGTATAAACTAGTCTTTGATCGAAGGATTTAAAAAAATATTCATTTTTCACAAAATGGCGGACAGTCAAAGTTAATGGTTCGATTTTAACGAAAAAAAACGGCCGTTTTTTGGCTATAAAACGGCCATTTTTTTCGAAAAAAAAAATCAAACGATTAAAGACTACATTTTTATGTATTAAATAAGCCTGCAAAATTTCAAGAAGATCGGTTCATTAGTGTTCGAGTAATCTTGGTCACCGACTTCAGAAATGCCATTTTGAGAAAAACGCGTTTAAAGTTTCAATTTCAGTTTACACGAAGAAAATATTTTTTTTTGTAAACTTACATAGAGTCATCTATTCCTGGCCCATACGGAAGTATGGGCCCGGATACTTATACTTAAAAAAAAATGCAATAAAAAAATCGATTTCTTTCAAAATCACAAGTGGGGGTAACTCCTTAATAAAAAACCTTTCTTCCAAATCCCAAATGAATAATCTAGTATACAAAAAAAAATCTGAAAAAACGGCCTTTTTTCGGTCTGTACCAGTGGTGTCCTCCCTCAAATGAATTTCTTTTTTTTACTACATTATTTATTTGGGATTTGGATATTAATACTGAATTCAGTATTCGTTTTCATTGCATTTCAACGATTCAAACCTCATAGAGCCACGGTACATTGATCTCTCAATATTCTTCGGCATTTCAGATCTACGCGACCACGCACACGTGCCGGAGTAATCCAGAGACGAGACGTATGCAGGGTGATACGCGAAAAGCCGACGTAAAGAAGAGCCGAATTTTTGCCGATGGCGCGAGAGTTTGCGGTTGACAAGTGTTGGCAATCAGTCTCGCGAGTACACCCGACGGACTTGCGCTAATCGATCGCGCATTCTGTTAACCGGATGCGTTACTTTTCCATTCTTTTTTTTCTCCGCCAACATCAAAGCGGAATCGGTAGCGCACCGTCCAACCGTTATCAAAAGTTATACTTGTGCTCCGAATCGACCAACTGTCAGGCCTGTGTGTACGCGTGATGAAAGGGGAGAAGAAAAAAAAAGGGCAACGCGAATGTTAAGATACACGGGTATCTATACGACGTAGGGTATACCACATCGCGCTCCCGGCTTTTACATTTCCTACTTTAACACCGATCTCCCACACTCTGTTCAAAATATATATGTACTTGTACATAGGAAGGGCTTTTTCACTCGTGCTTTTTCCTCACTTTTGTGCTTTCTCATTTTACCGCGCCGTAGAGCGCGTCGTGGTTTGCACGGATGTATAGCTAGATAAATAAATATGTGTATATATATACACACACACACAGGGTGTCCTGTTATGACTGGATAATCCTGCAACTGTCGAAAGGTCAGATCATGTCCTACTATATGCTGGAATTTCAGTTTAGTAAAAGTCCCACGGTTTTCCATATAAAAATCGTCTGTTTTTGGTTTTTCGCATGCCATTTCTACAAATGGTAACTTTTTTTACCCGGTTTGAAAAAAATACTCTTGGTTGTTTGTTTTATCTAGAAAAGTCTTCTTTTTAACCTTAAGGAGAGATATACACCTAGATGGTGGAGGTCGAGGATTTAGAAGCTATGAACATTCCGTCGACCGTAGAAGACCTACACTATGGGCCTGGTATCGATGATTCCATGTAAGTTGACAAATTTCACGATTTATTCATTCCCAAATTTTCAAACGCGTTTTTCTCAAAACCACGTTTTTCAAATCGGTACTCAAAATTTCTCGAAAACCAATGAACCGATTGCCTTGAGGTTTTTTGTGGTTACTCTATACACCATTATCTAGCACTTGTCATAGTATTTTTTCCCGTTACTCAGTTTTTGTTTTATAGGCAAAATAATAACTAATTTTTGGCCCAAAAATCACTATTTATGTTCAAACGTCCGCCATTTTGTCATAAATCGATATTTTCAAAATCGGCTATGACAAGTACTAGATTATTGTATCTAATTTAATAATCTTGTTGGTTTTTTTTCAGATGATTTTTGAAGAAACGCCAGTGGGTACCGTATACGCAGATTTTTTTACGACGCTCCAAGGATCATACAATATCCTTGTATATTTTTGATATTTTTAAATGAAGAAAATTAAACATAGTTTTGAATGAATATACTTTTAGATAATTAAGACCCCAATCCGAAATTTCAAATAGTTTTCCTTGAAAAAATTCACAAAAATAACATTTTTCTGGCTCCTAGGTGTATATCTCCCCTTAAATGTTAAGGAAACTTTATGAAAAAAGATCTTATGCAGAATTTTCATACAAACCAATCCGAACATCTGACTTTGATAGCCTGCAATTACTTTAAAAAGTAGCTTAGTTATTTCCGATTCACATTATTTGTAGAAATGGCATGCAAAAAACCAAAAGCAGATGAATTTTTTTTTAATAACATAAACCCCAAAATCTCGAAAACCGTGGGACCTTTACTCAACTGAAATTCCAGCATGTAGTAGGACATGATCTGACCTATCGACAGTTGCAGGATCATCCATTCTTAACAGGACACCCTGTATATATATATTTATATATCTATATGTCTATCCATGTCTATCTATCCATACACACACGCACACACCCACACATACACATTTATGTGAATGCACATATATATTTTTGTGGCACGCGTATAGTCGTGGTCGTCCCACTATTTCTAGTGTTCCTTTTCTTTACTGTTTTGTTCGTTTTTTCTCTCTCTTTTTCTTTCGATCTTTTTTTTTGTGAGATCTCTTTCTCGTTCAGAAGCGGCTTGGTCGTCGAGCATTATCATGCGCGTATACGAGTACAAAAGACAAGGCACGGAGGCGCGTATTCAGAGAGCGATGAGAAATCCTGAAAAGGCACAAAGGACCACGGTGAGGAAAAGAGAGAGGGCGAGAGAGAGAGAGAGAGAGAGAGAGAGAGAGAGAGAGAGAGAGAGGGAGGGAGGGAGAGTTAGAGAGAAAGAGAACCCGCATGCATTAAAGGGTAACGATTCCTTCTGCGAGTGCACATACTGGTCCCTTCGATACGTGTGCAGCCAGCTCGCCCGTGTTCCCTGCCCTCTCAGTCTCGCCCGTTCTTCCCTCTTCGGTAATTTGACGTACGTCCGAGACGTACGACGATTTCAGATGGACAGGCTGGCTTGACCAGAGATGAAACATGTACATGTGTCTCTGTGTGTCCCTTCACGGAAATAGGCCCTAGCCATATACGGAAAATGGCGATTTTGAGGACATTCGAATCCGAGGACCATGGTGGTGGTAACTCGCCATTGTGTAAGGTCACCATAAAAATATCAATATCTTCCGACAACTTTGGATACGTGGAAGAATTTTTATACGAAGGACGTCGCAACAGTCAGAAGAGGTGATAGTCAACGTAACGTATAACGGGTTAAAAAAAATCCTATATATATATATGTATATACAGGGTGTCCCAGAACTCAACGTCAAGCCGAAACGGGGTGACAGGATTGATTGTAACCATCATGAGAAAAATCAAAAAAAAATCTGGGCATTTAAGAAAAACCTAGAAATTTGGTCAAACTGTAACCATTTTTCGGTTATTGTGGTTAATTTTTATTATTTTTGTTCATTTAAACTTTGGAACCGTAACCCTAAATAACATTTCTAGAATCACAGTAAAAAATAATGACACAATTGCCCCAAGTTTCCTAGAATTAAGACTGTTTTTTTGTTAAACTACGAATTAAACATTTTGAAAATTGATTTTTTTTTCTGATTTTTCTCATGATGGTTACAATCAATCCTGTCACCCCGTTTCGGCTTGACGTTGAGTTCTGGGACACCCTGTATATATATATATATATATATATATATATATATATATATATATATATATATATATATATATATATATATATAAAATAGAATTATGATAATTTTTTTCTAGAATACTTAATTTTTCCAGGATTTTCACACAAGCTTCTTCAAAGAACACTAGGCCATCTTTTCTTTGTCACCCCGATGTCCATTTCGCCCGACCCAGGCCTCCAGATCCATAAATCCGGCAACATGACACACACACACACACACACACACACACACACACACACATGTGTATATATATATATATAATCCTGGAAAAACTAAGTATTCTGGAAAAAAATTATCAAAATTCTATTTTAATCCAGCAGAATGAAGACGATCAAATTCCGAATACGAAAAAATACTGAAAAACATTTTTGTGCATCTCGTACCAAAAATGATCAAAGATGCATTTTGAAGTGAATATAAATGGATTTTGATTCAATGCAAAAAAAAGCTTTTCAGAACTGCCCGCGTATCCGGTGAGATTGCAGCTTTAAAGATACTGACATCGCTAGCTCGAGCGGGAAAGCTGCGATAGCCAGCGATGTATATAATATTCAAAAAGCGTTGTTCGCGGGCCTCACGGTGAATCTTCGATGAGTATGTACTGGGTATTACACGTCTCGAGACAGCGAAAACGGAGGGAGGACGAGGACTTCGATCTTTTAGCGTCGTTGCAATTCCGTGAGCTTCTCCAGTGAGCCGAGAGTCGCGCTTCCAGCGTATACTCGAAAAACCGGCAGTACTCACTCGAGAAAAGCTCTTTTGCCTGGTGTGCACACAATGTACATCTATAGAGCGAGGAGAAAGGGAGAAAGGCAGAGAGAGAGAGAGAGAGAGAGAGAGAGAGAGAGAGAGAGAGAGAGAGAGAGAGAGAGAGGTGAAATAAGACGAAAGAGAAGAAAAATAAGAGAGAAAAAAGTAACTCTCGGGTGGAAAAATAATCCGCGGACCGAACTCGTTTTAACGAGGAAAAAAACTGCGGCCAAGGGTTGGGTTGGCCAAAGCGGCGTCGAGAGGGGCTGTGATTTAGTCTTTCTGCTCTTTGGGCCTCTGCGTCTATATAGCCTGTCTTTATGTACGTATATACGTGTATGTATGCATCTATACCCTCGGTGAAACTCTCGCTACGGGGGTGGTAAGGGGAGAGGGAGACCTAGAGTTTGTAGCCACAGTACTTTTACTGTTACTCTCTCTCTCTCTCTCTCTTTCCCCTCTAGGTAGGCGAATGTGGAGCAGGTGAATTACGAAAGGCGGATACCGGTCATAAATATTCGCAGCCCTGGAGATAAGAGTTCGTTCCTGCTTCCATGTTTTCCTTTTTTAAATCATTTTTTTCCTCCTCTACTTGGCGTTTGGAGAGAAAAACAGATTGCGCCCGTCAAGCTTGAACTACATTCAAATGGAAAATTTCACCCAGTGCTTTTCTTTTCGTTTCTCGTGAAAAAAATGACGAAGCGAGGAAATTTCATACCCACCCAGCCAGAAATAACGTATCAATCAATTCGATACAGTCGCGCGTCCGCGTATCGCGGTGAGTGAAAAGCTCGTGGAAGGGGAGACGGTATGGACAGAGATGACGGAATATTTCACCCTTTACTCGCGGTCCCAGGACCCTCCGTTATTTTACCCTTTCATCCCTCGCACCCCCTTTTCTTCGGCAAATTATTCACAGCCCCGGATCGATCTCAACCCTACACACACACACGTGTGTGTGTGTGTGTATATATATGTGTGTATATATATATATATATATATATATATATATATATATATATATATATACATACGTCGCATGAATGCGAAAGCTCCGCGTGACAAATGAATTTAACGCGAGCAAGCGCAAAGATTATTTCAATTTTCGTTATTGCCAGATTGATTGACGCACGGGAATTGAAAGCGAAAGGCCGAGATCCCGGATGAGAGACAACCGCCAGGACCATGACTGCGAATCGAGCGTGTGTTGCGTTACGCGCAATGGGATGCGCGCCCTATTTCTATTTGACTCGGTAAAAATGCGTAGACAGGAGTCGAATTTTCATGACTTGCCGCGCGCGTAAAGGGTCCGAGAGGATATGCCGTTGCATAAATTTCACGCCCTGCATTGTGCAATACTAACGTGTGACGAACGGGACGACGACAAAGCCTCGAGCTTGAGACTAACGAGTGAAAGAAACGATAAAAATATGAACGTTGTCTTGTTCGTTGAAATTATGCCCTTAAGGTATTCCTTTCACGAACCCGTATAATTAGCGATTAACTATTTTTAATTAATTGATTTGATTAAAAATTAATTTATTTTTACAAGTTTTAAAAAATACTACGTAATAATAAAAATACTATCTACGTAATAACCTGTAACGTAATAACGTAATAAATAAAATACTATCTACGTAATAACCTGTAGTAATTAATTGTGTAATAATAACCATGGGATACGAGAGTAATAAGAAACAAGTGACAAATTTCTATATAAGCATCAATAACATTTTCATTCGATGTTAATGACGTTGAAGTTTGCATCGTTGAAACGCAACGATATTTTTTTCCGTTTTTCATTTCTTTAATTTTATCATTATGCAAAATCTTCTTTTAGCAATTTGAGGTCGTAAATTTGAGGGTTCTTCCCTCCAATAAGAATACGTAGAAACGTGTGAGCGATTTTCACAGCTTAAAATGGCGAAATTTGTTTTGGGTAATTAGAATTAATTTTCGTTGCATTCCAACGATGCAAACTTCAACGTCATCGATATTAATATGCGGCCCTTTAACTCTTTTTTTTCCTTCGTCATTTTGATCGACCTTGATATTCCGTTTTCAGCAATAAGATGGCCCAAAAATGAACCACCCCCGTATCTACTCCATCGGAACGTGTATATTTACATTTATACACATATCGACTTTCCGCTCAATAAATCGTGTCAACCGTCCAAAAAGATCGAACGCCATGCGGCACGAGGTCGTAAATCCGGGCAAAGATTATTCCGATTTTCGTTATTGCAAAATTCATTAACGGGCCAACCGAAGCGACGCAGTGAATTGAACGGGCGGTGTGCATTAATGACCTCGGTGGCGCAATAATCAAATCGCTCGGTGAACAGACTCGGAGTAGGTGGGACGCCCTCGAGATTATATCTGCTGCGCGATAGAATTCAATCTATGCGAGCTCGATGCCCACAATTGTTTCTCCCACACATCCGGCAGGTAGCAGATAGCCCGATTCGCGTGATAATGGAATGTCGAAATTCTCGTTCTAAAATCCAACAAAAGCCGGAGGAAGAGAGAGGGAGAGAGAGAGAAAGGGGGGGAAGGGTGGCCGAGTGTGAGAGAGAGAGGCGTAAGTTTAAGCGGATCAGAAAGGGGATGAAAAGATCACGATTCCTGTCATTGCATAAATTCTGCGGTGGCATATAACCCGCTTGGCTAATCCCATACAAATCGAGAGAAAGAAAAACGTGAAGGAAAAAAAAAGAAACCAGCTAGTTCCTTGACAAGTCTCAAAACCCGTGAAAAATCCGAGGCATGAGCCATCCAAAGACCTGCGAATGTTCTTCTCAATGGTTTCACTTAAGGCTGGAGCCTGAATTAAAAGATCGAAAAATAGTTTATTTTATTGTATTGCTTATATTGATAGATAAACTATCCAAGAATATATTTACGAAGTTACAGAGGCCAATTTTTAATATTTTGGAAGATTAAAGGCCAAAAGCACAGAAGCGATTGATATTTGGTATTGATATTTCCTAATATTGAAAACTATGAAGCGCGTTTCCTCCAGTTTTCATTTTCACGATTTTTTCGAACTGGCGGGCGTGCTAGAAAAAAAAAACTAAATGACTTATTGAATCAAACCAAAGCTTATTTTCTTCAGTATGAAAATCTCTTCTAAGTAGATTTGAAAAGTCGTTGAAAAAATATTTTTATATAATTTTTGTAGCCCGTTGAAGTGCTTTAACACATTTTTTTTAACCTGAGAAAAGTTATAATTTCACGATTTTTTCGGCTTTTTCTTAATTCACCCAGGAGAAAAATATTTGACAATTGAAAATTTTGTTTTTTTTTGTTTCAGTCAAGAATTACGAGCTGCATCTTTCCCGCCGATTGAGGACTGCAGTGGCAAGACGCGCATGAAATAGGCTGATAAATCTGCAATCATTTATTGTTTCGTGTTGAACATATTTTTTTGTACATTTCAAATATACATGAAAATCTACCTCAAGGTTTACTGGGCGCACGTGTTTTTTCCCTTAAAAAAAAATTCCGAAAAAATGTTTTTTTGGACCTTCTAATTCAGCCTCCAGTTGAGTCAAATGACGGTTTATGCATTTTTTTCAATGAACCTCAAAGTTAT
Source organism: Ophion slaviceki (assembly GCA_944452715.1). Classification (NCBI taxonomy): domain Eukaryota; kingdom Metazoa; phylum Arthropoda; class Insecta; order Hymenoptera; family Ichneumonidae; genus Ophion; species Ophion slaviceki. The sequence continues at coordinate 21,699,974 of OX101793.1, read as the reverse complement.
GTATACGAGGTATACATTTATCCTGTAGATGCTAATTTTTCATAAAATATATAATTAAAGGACGGAATTGTGCATTATTGCATTTTTATCACGTACATAGGAAAATCTTTTGCGTTGTTACCAAGTTAAAAAAGTATAATATTATCGATGATTATTATGAAAAAACTGCGTCAGCCAATGTTTTGTACAACTCAGATAAAATTTCGAGTCATTTATAATTACTCCTATTTATATTTATCTCACATATTTATATAATTAAAGGGCAAACTTATGTATTCTTATATTTTTATTACGTAAATTGAAAAAAAAACTTGTATGTAATTACGAAGTTGAAAAAGTATAACACTATCGATGATTATTACGAAAAAAACTGCGTCAGCGAATGTTTTGTACAACGCAGTATGAAATTTTGAGTAATTTATAATTATTCCTATTTATATTTATGCCACGAGATTATTTATTGATACCATTGATTAATATTAAGTGTTGCCGAATACGGCAAAACTTCGCGGACATTGAGGTTGACAGCAATGCTCTTCATTCGCCCAACAAGATTCGTAATCTTTCGTCAAACCTTGATGGTTCAATATTGAACATATTTGCTCTACGATGGGCAAGATGGGGTTTTTTTTTCTAAATGGTTACAAAGGTTTAGTTTGCGTTAATCCGTCTTTGGAAATGGTTTATCTTGGTGCTAAATATCTAAAAAAAATTACATCACCCGTATAGTGAAAGTCTTTCTCACCTGACCGCACGTAAAATTACATTCAATAAACTATTTTTTATCTCCGGTGTTTTGTGATGAGAAAACTTCAAAAAATTCCTCAAGACTCACTATAGTCTAGGCAATAACATATATTTTTTCAAAAATCGAATCTTGGATTGTGGCTAACGCTCCAACCTCCTTAAATCTGACGTTTTTATCGAGCACTCGTAGGCTTTAATACGTAAATTAGCTGACTTTTTTGACTAACTTAATTTTTCACCTTTTTCCTCAACAATTTCGTCAAAAGCACTTTTGTCGCGTAAAATAAAATATCGTGGGTCAAGATCGTATAATTATATTACAAAAAGATGAGAATTTAGTTGATTGTGCATGGAACAGCCAATAGGGGCAAAAGACAGAGAGGGCGGGGGGGGGGGGGGAAGAAAGAGAAACCAAGAGAAGTTGGTGGGCTCGTTGCGGCCTGCTCTTTGGTTTCACTTAGCCCGACCATCGAGAGGAAGAATCGTACCAGCGCGGCAAGGGAAGACCGAGGAGCGGAGAAAAAATAAAGAGACCTGTGAGCATACGCAGCCACAAAGTCCCTTTGAGCTCGATGTGCCGGCCAATTTTTTTTTTTTCATTTTTGTCCCTCGACTCTTTTTGTTCCCGGTCTCAATTTCGTCTCTTTTTTTTATCGTTAAAAATGCGACAGTGCGAGAGTGAAACGAGTGCGGGGATCTTCATATATATATATATATATATATATATATATATATATATATATATATATATATATATATACACATCGTACTGGAAGGATGGAGAAACTCTTTGGGAGAACGGAGCAATTAGAAAGCCATTATCCCGTGTTACATGCACATATACATAATACACACACACATATATGAAGTTTAATGTGGGACGGTTAAAAAATCGATCTTTTTTGCATTTTGTCTAAGTATGCATATTTAAAAATATGTGAAAAAATGTTGAATTTGATGTATTAAAAATTGTTTCAAAAATTGAAAAGTTTTTATCGAAACGACTTTTCTCGACCTGGCCGGAATTAAGCTCTAGCGATAATTGTCTGATTTTCAATTTCGAAAAACCATCATTTCCGTCATTGTAGAAGCTGTCGTTGTACGTAGCCGTTTTTCTTTTTTGAAATTTTGTATTTTTAAAGCCCCCGAATATAAGTAAAAATTTTCGCCAAAATGACATTTTTTAACACGCGTTATTTAGTGATTTTTTTGCGAAAAAAGGCTACGTATAGAAAGAACTATATTTATATAGATCCTAAAGCTTTTCTATTTTCATTTTTCAGCCCAACCATTGTCGAGTTTTCGATATATATATATATGCGTTTTCTGATTTCATCTTTTACTCCTATTTTCAATCAACCCGTGACAAATCGTTAAGTAAAAATTCCAAAAATGCCTAAAAACGATGTGCCCCACCATTTAAAGTTGCCCACCATTTATAGACTTCACATTCTGCACGAGAACTTTTCTTTTCCCATAAAATCATGCATCCCGCTGAGGCAATTAACTAAAAAAACATATTTCATATGATCCCCATATATAAATAAATACATCCACATCCGTGTATGCCTCTTTTCAAATATTAAGTGGAGAGGAATCGACGATAAAGGCTCTTGGAGCGAGGCACAAGCCCTCGCACTCAACGAAATGAATGGTCGATTTATCTTCGCGTGGTCAATCTTTCGGAGTCATGAAAATCGGGGTCCATATTTGTACCAACTTCTCGGTAAATCAATCGCGGGCCGTTCGGTCCAACACCTTTGGGGATCAGTTTCCGTAGAGGGCTCCCCGGCTGTGCTGGCACAGAGATGGATGCGGACCTGGTGTACCGGGATCAGGTGCCCGGACCCTTCTCGCTATCCATTCCGGTCTCGAAATTTGTCTGTGCCAGCTGCCGGCCCTCGCGACCGTACTAGCATCCTCTCTCTCTCTCTCTCTCTCTCTCTCTCTCTCTCTCTATGTGTCTATCTGAAAATACACATATGTCTATATATATATGTGTGTGTGTGTATATATATATATATATATATATATATATATATTGTCTTTGTGAATAACGCACACCGTTGACTAGCCGCGTCATCGAATTATAGAGGAGAATGCGGGACACCCGTGTGTCTCCCATCACGCTTACGTTTTCACTAAACTGTCACGGATAGTATTCGTCCGCGGGGAATAACAATCCCTGTCATCCCGTCGCGTTTCTCTCATCACTTCTCTCTCTCTCTCTCTCTCTCTCTCTCTCTCTCTCTCTCTCTCTCTCTCTCTCTCTCTCTCTCTCTCTCTCCCTCTCTCTCTCCGTCTCGCTCGCTCTCCCGCGCCGTGTACGCGTCTCGAGGCCCGTGTGAGCTTTTGCCGCACGGCGATTCATTGTAACCCCCAAAGTGTCAACCACAAATATCCCCCGACGAAACAATCGTTTAACACTCGCGGTCAATAAATCACGCGCGTCATTTTCTTAGGTCTCTCGATAATTTACGCTGGGAAAAAATGTCCTCGTGACGACTGGAAGGAAACGGGAAAAGGAAAAGGCATGCTTCCGTCTTGCCAGCTTGGGGAATCAAGGCTGGAAAGCTGGAAATTATTGCTCATGCAGCGTGAGATTCTTCGGGAAAATTGGCGAAAAGAGTATAGGTACTTTGTTTCGATTTTTCCCTGATTGATGGAAAATTTCCCGATGATTACGAACTTCAGGCTTTTTGCCGAAAGTTCAAAATTTTAGCCGGTTAACAGCCCCGTTACATTTTCGTAGGATTTTTGTGGGAATAAAGGGTGCAGGGCAAATCTAATGGTGAATTCTTGTTCGGGGACAAACATACATGGATGTGGACTAAGTACGATTTTGAATAGAAATTTACGTTTCGGGGGTAAGTAAATGGTGAATTTGAATTGAGGGAGTAAAAACACATCGATAGGGACTTTAGAAAAAAGTATTAAAAATCCAATTTATTTTTCGCATCTCGGCCAAAAATAAATTACTTCACTGAATCGCAGATCATTTTTTTCTGTTTCGGTTTGGAGCTCTACTCTATGCTCATTCTCTTCCGTATCGTGTTTTCTACAAAATTCCGTTTGAATCGTTGAGTTTCGTTAATTTTTCAATTTTTGGCCGTATTTCAAAATCGGTCTACCAATTTTTGCGATTTTTTTCATTTATACCTTTTTCGGAACCCCCCGAATAAGTCTGCGTACCTCAAATAGGACCGCCGGTGCAGGTGTTGTAAATTGACCAATTCTGGCGATTTTCATAAACAGGCCAAATGGGTTGAAAAATAATGTTTTCGCCTTTCACCCCATTTTGAGGGTGTCTCCTAGGGGCAATTCGCAGCCGAGTGCAAATATCACGGACCTTTTGCCAAAGGTTCAAAATTACGTCGACCAAAGGCCAACCCAATAAAAAGTTCATTGAAAATCACACGTATGCTTGAAGCAACAATTTCTTCAAGAATAATAAACAAGCTGTCCACCCGCGATTTCGCTCGCGTAGACTTGTGTTGAATGCTCCTCAATGAAATGTGCTCTGGAAATATTTCTTTAAGGAACACATTGAATTGTGTTGAAGAGCATTGATACTAAGTTTCAAGTAGATCTGAACAAATGTTTATTTTACCATACAAACTTTGCTACCCCCCTTCCCCTTAAGGATTGAATTTCCAAAAAACGCTGAAATTTCATAAATTGTGTCCAGGAGCAATGATACAAGAAGTTTCAAGTAATTGAGCCGCGATCTTTTAAATTTTTCGTACAAACTTTGCCACCCCCTTTCGTTTAGGGGTTGAATTTCGAAAAACGCCGAAATACGTGTTTTATTAATTGTGCTGAAGAGCTTCAATACTAAGTTTCAAGTAAATCTTCTGACCAGATTTATTTTTCTTTTGCTTACAGACGTTGCCACCCTCTTTCTTCCCGTTAGGGGTTGAATTTATAAAAACGCCGAAATACGTGTTTTATTAATTGTACTGAAGAGCCTTAATACTAAGTTTCAAGTAAATCTTCTGACCAGATTTTTTTTCTCTTACATACAAACTTTGCCACCTTCCTCCCTTTAGGGGTTGAATTTCTAAAAACGCCGAAATACGTGTTTTATGAATTGCCTCAAGAAGCACGAATACCAAATTTCAAGTAAGTCCGACCAGATTTTTAAAAATTTCCATACAAACCTTGCCACCCCTTTTCTCCCTTTAAGGGTTGAATGTCGAAAAATCCCTTTTTAGTGGGTGCTTAGGTCACAAAAGCAACGCACAGTCCAAATTTCATTCAAGACATATTCTTCTATATGTATAGATATTTTGACGAGAATACATATTTTTAAAACCAATTTCCCAGCACAAATACGTCAAAAGAACCACACTCACTTATTTCCAACAAATCATTTCGCTCGGCCCAAAGAATTTTCGGTTCGTTTTTTTTTGCATTGCTATCAACCGCCGCTGAGTCTCAAATAAATACACGCTTAATTCCTTTATCGTAACTGGAAATAACGATGAGGCTTCTCGGTTGAGAATAGTCGTTGAGTGAAACTATCCCTAACGTGTTCGCATCGTAAAATTGCAATTGAATCGACGTTAAAGTTTTATTTCCTGCCAGACGAGGATTTCGAGTCTCTCTCTCTCTCTCTCTCTCTCTCTCTCTCTCTCTCTCTCTCTCTCTCTTCCGCTCGGTATATACGAGAGCACGGGACGGTTGTACGCGCGATATATATTAGCTTCAGGCATCGTATATAGTGGCGTCGTGCAGCGTTAAATGCAAGCGTATACACGTCGAGCCGAGTTTCGAGGGTGATTACACGCCTCATTGTTTCGTGGATTTTCCACCGATTCATTCGGAGGGAGTGTTAATTATGTGCGAACTAACTCCCATGCAGGTATAAACCTATCGGTTTATACCGTTTATGCCAGCACGCTCGCGCGCACCCTCATCCTCCCGAAATTTATCCAAAAACGAATTCCGTAAAAAACGTTCCGACACGAGTTTAATTAACGCAGGACACCACTGTGAGGAGACGAAAAATATCGTTTTTTTTTTCGTCCACTAGATTATTTATTTCGGATTTGGAAAAAAGGTGTGTTGATTAGCATACATTGAACTCATTTCGTGTAAATTTTTGTTAAAAAAATTGAAAATTAATAATGTTAATGGGGTATGATAGATGATATTGAAGTTTGCATTGTTGGAACGCAACGAAAGTTCCGGGGAACAATTTTTTTTGGCGAATTCAACCCTCAAAAATCGCTTGAACTTTTTTCACGATCTTTGTGAGAGATCTTCAGCCTAAATGTGCAAGAATTTTTTTTGAACGATAATGAAAATGAGGCACACGAAAATGAAAATGAATTTTCGTTGATTTCCGACGGTGCAAACTTCTACATTGTTGTAATAGAGCCTCGGTGTAAAAAATTCGGTCCAACCACCGGACCGATAACTTGACAATGTTTGGTCTGAAAAATAAAAATAATAAAGTTCTATAATCTAGTGCGCGTTGTACGTAACCGTTTTTCGAGAAAAAAATTAATCTATCTGAAATCTATCTAATAACAATATATCCTTCTAAAAATAAATCTATAGTCTTGTGATGTAGTTCTCGTTGTACGTAGTCGTTTTTCGAGAAAATTGTTTCACGAAATAGCGGGTGGTCAAAAAAGGCTAATTGTAGCTAAATTTTTACGTATATTCGAGGGCTTGAAAATACTAAATTTCAAAAAAGAAAAAATACATTTTTGCTTTTTAAATTGAAAATTTGAAAATTACAGCTACAGTGGGGTGGCACAAATTTGAGCTCTATTTTTTTCCTTTTTCTCACCATCCAATTATCTTCTTTATTATTAGAATTTTTAGAAAACAATTTTCAGAATTATTAGAAAAAAAAAAATTGTCGCCAAAGCTGCGACTGGTAAAAAAATATTTACTCGTTGCTCAAGCCTCCCATAAATTCAAATTTTCATAAAAAAATCGATTTTCTTTCCGGCCACTTCTCACCCATGAATTTTACGTTTTATAATTTTTAAATTAACCTCGCGAAAGCTCCAGCCGGCCATTGAGTATTTAGTGGTCGCTCAAGGTTTTCGAAATTTACAATTTCCGCCAAAAATAAATCTCGCATGCACTATAATTCCATGTAGCATAAAAAAAAATAAACAGCGAAGTGTTACATTTTCTGAATAATATATTATAATAATTTATAACAAACACGAATTAGATGATATGCGTTATTAAGTATTATTGTATTATGGCGTCGCTCGTCAAAGAGTGCAGCTACGATTGCTCCACAGTTCGACTAACGAGACCAACTGTGGGACGCATTACCATGCGCGGAAAACAGCTGCCATTTCAGTTTTACGAATAAAACGACCTATAATTTTTTTTACCGACAAGAGCTTTAAATAAATATTTTATGAAAACACAGATTCTTATTCTTGGGTTAAAAATGTGAGGTAAATTTGAAAAATCTGTTTCTAAAGAAAAAAGGATTAATTGTTTTGAACATTTTCCAAAGCGTCTAATTTATGAGAGAGAAGAGTAAAAAAAAAATTGTCGAGAATTGGAATTTTCGAAGCTCTTGCGCGACCACTAAATATTCATTGGCCGGCCAGAGCTTTCGCGAGGTTAATGTTAAAATTATAAAGCGAAAAATTCATGTGTGAGAAGTGGCCGAAAAAATCGGGTTTTTAATGAAAATTTGTGTTTTTGCAGGCTTGAGCGACGTCTAATTTTTTTTGACCGCTCGCAGCTTTCGCGACAATTTTTTAAAGATAATTGGATTTAGAGAAAAAGGGGAAAAAATAGAGCTCAAATTTGGGCCACCTTAAGCTACAGTTATAATTCCGCCGAGGTCGAGAAAAGTCATTTCGAGAAAAACACGATTGAAAATTTCAACTCGGTCAATTTTCAATATTTCAACTTGAATTTTTTTCCACGCATTCTCAAACAATTTATACCTTGAGAAAATGCGAAAAAATCGATTTTTGCACCGCTCACAGGTCCTTCAAAATAAATTCGGTGTAATCATTATTTGCATTTTTACGAATTTGAGAGCACGAAAGAACTGATGAAAATCTTGTCGTAATTGATACCAATTGGTCGAAAGATCGGAATAGAATGAATTGCCAAACATCGGCACTTGATTAACAGCGATCGATTAACGGATCAATTAAACAAAGCCAAATTACGCGAGACCCTCGAGCGATCGATGCAAGCTCCCGCACGAGTAGTTCTACGTATAACCGTGTTTTTTTCTTCTTTTCATTCATTCAGCTTCAAACGCCATGAAGCTTGGACCGATGGAAAGAGTCGGGCCCTTTGTTATTACGAATAACCGTCGAGAAATTCCGAGCGTTAACCGATGGGTAGGCACGTGTCGTTAATCTTCGAGTCCATAAATGCATCCCAGGCATACTCGGAATACCCTCAAACATCACGAGTGGTCCGACGGGAAAGAATATTCCGGGGCACACGCGCATACGTGTATACGGTTATTCATTGGGACCACAGGGTCTGTGGATCCCGTCACTTTGTTACGGCTGAGCCTTAATTATGCGCAAGCGACTGATTAGCGTCGCGGATTATTTGGCAAGTATGGAATTTCGATGCCTCGGTTCTTAATGCCACACGAACGAGCATACTTCTTCTTTCGGGTCTATTAACCGTGATAATAATAACAATAATTACCGAGATGTAGAGAATGCGGAGAACGAAAAAAAAAACGAAAATATGTCTTCACGCGAGATTTTGTGCCTCCGGGTAATAGAAATCATCGGAAAGATTAATCGTTTCGTGTCTACCTGCCAATTAATGACCAAGGCCCGCGAGACGGTGAAAAGTGAAAATCGCGGCACTCGAAACGAAAAAAAAGTCGATAAAGATCGCCGATGTGAGAATTCATAGGCGGGGCCTCAAACGAGATCCGTGGTCGATTTGGGCGATAGGAAAATAAACGTGTACACCTCCATCTCATGATTAAGTTTGCATCGTTGGAATCCAACGAAATACTCTTTTTTACTGAATTTTCCAAATCTTTTTTGACGGATATAAACGCGTTTTTCTCGATTTTTTTTTAAATGTAGGCGGACATGATATCTTGATGGATTATTTACAAATCTACAGGAGATGCGATGAGAAACATTTAAAGGTCGTTCACGATCTCACTTTTTTTAAGGGGTTACCCGTGTAGAAATTTTGGCAGGGATACAGCTGGATTCTGACTTGTATCCCGGGCTCCCAGTCGGGATCTAGTCCGATATCGGATCAGATTCTAAGACTAAATGTAAGATCCGTAAACTGGATTCCATTAGGGATCCAGAACCGGATCCTTTAATGACTCTAAATAGATTCCCCATGGAATCATTGACGAATCTTGGAAGGATCACGGGTAAATACAGACTGAAATAAAATGACAAAAATGGAATTATTGCATGTTAAATTTATTATAAAAATAATTAACATTTATACATTTTTGGTGAATTAAGATATCAATTTTAAAAATGAAAGGTAAGAACACCATAAAAAATGGAAAACTACGACTGGGTTATCGTTTTTTGGACTACTTGGCGTCCTTTGCGTCAATCTCAGTCTTTTGCGTTGGATATGGTATTCCCTACAGCTTTTAACACAGCATCTGCGTTAATCGGAGTTCCATCCTGCTGCGTTTAGCAGTTTGTGAGCGCAGCTGCAAATAAATCGAAAAATTGTAATATATATATATATATATATATATATATATATATATATATATATATATATATATATTATATCATAGAAACACAGCAAAAAATATTTTGAACAGCTTGAAAGACATACCTGTCATGCAACTTCCGAAATTTGTTGTTTTCAGCAACACCTTTGCTTTAATTTCTTAAAATCTCCTTAGAATATACATTCTAACTTTCGTGAGAGCGTATCAGTGCGCGCAGTCCCGCATACATTGTCACCGGGGTTTCTCACCGATAACTTGAACATTTTGTAATATTTTTTATTACATCACTGCTGTACATACAAATATCTATTTCAATATTGATAAGCGGGAATGAAGCGTTAATAAGTTGTTGTGACAATTAACATTTTTTGTATTTTTAAATTCTATTTGGAAATGCAGCATCGGTATTGTGAAAACTCGCGATTGTTCTGCATCTGGGTGCATTCCAACCGCTAATTTTACAATTTTTCGTTTAATATCGTCTAACGAAAAAATTATCGTTCGGCTCGAAACGGCAGAATGCAATTCCCACATCTCGAAATCCCTGGATGAAGTAGGATATTCAAAATGTTTCTCTCTTTACTTTCCACATAACCCTTTTAAACTGAATATCGTTTAATAATTGAATGACAAATCAAAACAAATCAAGCGTCTTGACGCCAAGTTGTTTGATGATTTACTATGAAACTAAATTGTTTAATAATATTATTTAACGCACTATATTTTGCTTTAAAAAAATTGTCACGATGTTGAGAATGTAAATATAGAAACAATTTGAAAAGAATAAACCGCACTGGCCTTGCACGTGTAACTCCCTTGAATCTGACTGGATTCGGCTGGGTACTACACCCCATGTTCACGTACACAGCGCATCTAACGTCCTGTGGATGTGGCTGGGCATAAACAGGGACTCAGATAGGAATCCGATATATACGCCAGAAATACATGTGGTTCCAAAGCGTTCCATCTACACCCCGCGAACGTCGGTGGATATAAACAGAGACTTATTCCCCAAAACCGATATCCCGGTTAGAATCCAACTTGCATCAGTATTGGAATATGTACGTCGACGATGGCGTAATTTTGAAAATTTTGGCGTCACGTGTATTTTTCGGTATTACTATAAAATTCCTATCTATAGATAGAAATTTTATAGATAGGAATCTCTAGATGGAAATTCCTATCTATAGATAGGAATTTCATAGTAATACCGAAAATACACGTGACGCCAAAATTTTCAAAGATATGCCATCGTCGTCATACATATTCCGATACGGATGCAAGTTTGATTCTAACCGGGTTACCGGTTTTGGGGAATCCATGACAAATCCTGATCGGGATTTGATCGGACATAGGGTATCCCTGTCAAAATTTCTGCACGGGTACCCCCACTTGCGATTTTGAAAAAATCGATTTTTTTATTGCATTTTTTTGAAGTATAAGTATCCGGGCCCATACTTCTGTATGGGCCCGGAATAGATGACTCTATGTAAGTTTACAAAAAAAAATATTTTCTTCGTGTAAACTGAAATTGAAACTTTAAACGCGTTTTTCTCCAAATGGCATTTCTGAAGTCGGTGACCAAGATTACTCGAACACTAATGAACCGATCTTCTTGAAATTTTGTAGGCTTATTTAATACATAAAAATGTAGTCTTCAATCGTTCGATTTTTTTTTCGAAAAAAATGGCCGTTTTATAGCCAAAAAAACGGCCGTTTTTTTTTTTCGTTAAAATCGAACCATTAACTTTGACTGTCCGCCATTTTGTGAAAAATGAATATTTTTTAAAATCCTTCGATTAAAGACTAGTTTATACTTATATTTGACTAAATCCATCCGCATTTTTTTTTCAGATGATCCACTTCGCCGCAATGTTGGTCACCGCAAACCGTGTATATAAAAACATTATTTCATTGACGGCCATTTGCCACTAAACAATGTGATATTTTTCAATAAAAAAATTACTGAATGTTCTTCAAGATGTGTTCTGTAAGATGGTATATTGTTCAATTAAAAAAGTTTTGTAGTTTTCTTTAAAAAAAATCATGAAAAAGGCCTTTTTGCGCTACAAGTGGGGGTAACGCCTTAAAACAATCTTTATTTTTTAATAGTTACGTAAAAATGACTTTTAAAATAGATTTTGCATGCTCGAATTTGTCACGACGTTAAAAAAATTATTTGAAAAATTGGCGGTCGTCAACGACTCGTGTTTATTGTTAATTTAAGGAGGGAAATCCCTTTGGACGCCCGAAAGTTAGTAATTTTTCGTGAATTTTTTCAAAGGGGATAAAATAATCGCATCATTTAAAAATTTCGGAATTATCTTATTACAACTTTCAAGGGTTAATAAAAATATATTTTTTACTAAAAACAAAATGGTGGCATTATAAGGTATTGCTTTAGGCGTCTTTTGAAAAACCGCTCATGTTATAGCTCAAAAAGTTATTGATCGATCTGGCCGATATTTTGGGAGCTTTCTCGCTACACCATTATTGGAAGGATATACCTAAAGTTTTAAGGTAATCGCGTAAATAAATTCCTTTTTTGGGGTAATGATTGTCGAGAAAATGGTCAAAAGTATGAAAAATTTGATTACAAAGCCTACGTAATTTGTAATTTTATACGTTTTTTTATATTTCTACAGGTATATCCTTCCAATAATGTTACAGTGAGAAACCTCCCAAAATTTCAGCCAGATCGATCAGTAACTTTTCGATCTATAAAATGAACAGTTTTTCAAAATACGCCCGAACGAATTATAACGCCGCCACATTGCTTTCTTTAAAAAAGAAAAAATTAACACTTGAAAGTTATAATAACACAATGTCAACATTTCAAAATGATGCGATTATTTTATCCCCTTTAAAACAAATTCATCAGAAATTACTAATTTTCGGTCGTCCAAAGGTATTTCCCCCCTTAAATAACCCGTTTGTCTTTTACACCTCCGATAGACCGTTTAAGCTGAAGAGTGTCCGCCAAACGTCGCGAAAAAAATGCCATCATTTGCCGGCGGCCATATTTTTTTTCGTATTTTTTGGTGATTTTGTAAAAATGCTCTCAATATATGTACATTTGTGATAAAAAAATGCGTTTCTTTTTCACCGACTGTTTTCCAGGAAAAGAAAACGGAATTTGGCAATTTTTTTTCAGGCCTCTAGGTAGATGAAGCCCCTTAAAAGCTATAAAAATTCCGCGGTCATATTTTGGGCCTCTATTTAGCGATCGAGAAGTCAAATCTACAAAATATGATTTTCGATACTGATCAAAATGAGGAAGTAAAAAGGAATCGTTGCATTCCGACGATGCAAACTTCAAGCCCGTAACTGGTAGATCTCGCGTGTGTCGATACTTGCGGTCGAATCGATTTCAAATCACTGCAGGGGAGAGGAAAAGGTGAGAGAACTTTCCGAGGTAGTGGAAGATCGTCAGGAATTTCCGCTTGCGAGAAAAGGAAAAAGGAATGAAGGGATCATATATATATATATATATATATATATATATATATATATATATATATATATATATATCGATATACGAGTCATAACGATCGGTATTATAGTATTACATTGCCAAGCAATTCACGTTTCGAGGTAGCGTACAAACCGAGAGGATGCTTTTCTTTGCACCGCTTCCAAGATTTACGATTTTCAACGACGTGAGGGTGGTTACAGATCGGGTCTTAACGAACTAAATCTCGATGAATATATACGAGGCGCCGGGACATAATGCCGAAAGGAAATTCGATCGGGAAGGCGCACGACGTTGCGCGTTAGGTTCGTCAGCCAGAAATGGATCGGAAGAGCTTTATTTTTCTCTCGTTCCACAGGAAATTAGCAAACCTTCGTTTTACGTCGGTAAACTCTTTGTACGTGCAGGGAAATCTGATACGGACGATACGGAATACTGAATCGTGAATTTTCGCGTTTCGATTCTTTCGATACTCGATTCGATCGGTTTATCCGTGAGCTTTGCACTCGTTCGAAGTTTCGAAACTTTTTACGCATTAGTAACGCTTTGAAGGAATGTATCGCGTTGAAGTGAACGAAAAATAAATGAAACGTTTACGAGAATGTAGAACGTTGAGAAAAGTTTTTGGTGAATTATTCTTATGGAGTGGGTTTTGCATGGAATGCAAAGATTTTTTTTTTGTTTAATTACTTAATTTTTATTCGTCAGTTTAGGTTGTGAAAATGTGGCGCTGAAGTTTGCATGGTTGGAATGCAAACATTTTTATTTTTTGATTATTTTATTACGTTTTAATTTTGATCATTATCCAAAGACTTTTTTGCAAATTGAGGTCACAAGTTTCTTATAAGAATACGTAGGAAGGTTGAGGGATTTTCACAGAAATCGACCGAAAAAAAATTCGAGTAGTTAAGGAGGAGCAGCTTTCGTTGCATTCCAACGATGCAAACTTCAACGTCATGTGAAAATCGATCAAACGTTTCTACGTATTCTCATTACAAATTTACAGCTTCAAGTTGCAGTTGAGGCTGTGCAAAAATGGCGCTTAAGTTTGCACCGTTGTGATGCAACGATTTTTTTTTTATTAAAAACATTTCTTTACGCTTTGTTTTTATTGTTATACAAAGGCTTTTTTTTGCAAATTGAGGCCGTAAATTTCTCATAAGTTAAGAAATTTACAGCCTCGAAGCTGCAAACAAAAAAGACTTGGAATAATGATAAAAATAAAGTAAAAAAAAACATCGTTGCATGCGAACGATGCATACTTCAACGTTATTTATTTGCTCGAGGCCCTTCTTTTTCCAAAAGGGACGGAAAAATTATTTTCCACGCGCTGTTTGCCACGACACTTCCGGAAAGAAATTTTCATTTCGGGTGGGCCAAAAATGGAGTCGAAAATAACAATCGGAGTCGATTTTGCTCGATCTCGTTCCGGAGTAAATCCCTTCGAACGATCAGGCCCGCGCGATGAGTCGGTTCCGTGACACGGAGAGATGACTTCTCCGGCACCGAGCTCACTTTCGGACAATTTGCTCCGAAATTTCATTTGTCCCCCTCGTCTAAGCGAGAAGGGCGACGATCTCACGCCGAGGGTCTTACTAATCCTCGCGATCGCGGTTCCACTTCACATATATACGTATATATATGCCCATAATCGCGACTGCTCCATTCAAGAAATTTCGAACCGAATCCTCGAAGGCGGAGAAATGCCCGTGAGCTTCCGAGGAACTAATCGCTGCGCGACGATTCGACTTGGATAAATTCGCGATTATCCGACGACGAGGTGAGAAGCAACGAAGACAAAACCGTCGCGTACGTGTTGAGCGTGTAGAGGAGATTTGCATTGAAGTTTATTTCAATTGTACTGGATTGGCGTTTTTCAATTCGGTCAATTCGTTTTTTAATCTGGCTTAAATGGAACTTAAAGTTACGCGATTTGAATTTATATAATTTATTTAATTGATTAATAATGATTAATGGCAATAATGTAAAAAATTAAAATACTCCAAATGTTTGCACAAAAATCTTGCAGTAAACGCAACAATTGTGACAATAAACTGAATTCAAATGCCAATAATTATTACGTTTATTGCCAGAAGTTGATTACGTTTATTGTAAGAGTTTTACGCAAACATTCAAAGTATTAAAAAAATTAATTATGCCTAATCATTGTTGGCAATCAATTAAATTTCTCAACTATTCCCTTGAATTAATTACCAATAATTCTTGGTAATCAATTAAATGAAATGAATTAATTTGAATGCCACAATTATTACGTTTATTGCAAGATTTTTGTGTAAACGTCTAGAGTATTTGTTTTATTAAATTAAGTAAATTGCCAATAATGATTGGTAATCAATTAAATCAAATGAATTAATTCAAATGCTAATAATTATTACGTTTATTGCAATATTCTTGTGCAAACGTCAAGACTATTTCTCTTTTAAATTAATTATTCCTAATAATTGTTGGCAATCAATTAAATTCATCAATAATTAAATTGAATTAATAGCCAATAATTATTGACAAATAAATTAATCAATTGAATTAATACAAATGCCGATAATTATTACGTTTATTGCAAGATTTTTATGCACATGTCTGGAATATTTCTTTTTGGAATCAATTATTCCCAGTTATTGTTGGAAATGAATTAACTTAATCAATCATTAAATTAAAAGAACTGCGAATAATGATTGTCAATCAATTCGATCAATTCAAATGCCAATAATCATTACGTTTAATACGTCTATGCAAACATTTAGAGTTTTTTTTTCTTTCGTATTGATACGTTGAAGGTATTGGCGTACAAAATTAATTTTATTCGTTTATGTATATTAATGACACGTAAATAATTGCAATCTGGAGCAAATAAGGTCCTCGATTGGCAGAAGGAGTCTCAAGACCGAAGGAACGTTTTTTTTCGCCGGCGCTAGATCTCGCCAGGCCGTGCACGCGAGAGCCAATACGAGCAAGGGGAAACGATTGAAATGAGGAAAAATTACACTTCTCCGGTACATTATCGGGGCAATTTTCGATCTACCCGATTAACGTCATCGCCCGAACTGGATTTAAACCCTCGGCCGTGCAATTTGCGAGAATCGATCATCCCGCCAGTGTCTCGGTTCAACGTTCAACATTCGTTTTTCCTTTTCGATCAGGAAAATAATGGACTTTGTGCCCCGAACGATTATATCCTTGTTTATCACGATTATTATCGTTGGCCACGTAAAATCGACAGATTTTCCACTTCGATATCGACAAGGCCCAACTTTTTTTTTTCATCACCCCACTCTCCACGAATTCACATAACCGAAGAAGAGAGAAAAGTTGCACTCACCCAATATCTTCAACACTAATTATCCGAGTTTGGTGAAGCGCCGGGAGAAAACCAAATACAATCGCGCACAATTGAAGCACCAGAAGGAAAAAAAAAGTAAACCGTTGAATCGACACAAATATCATTGACGATAAATCGCACTTTTGAAACTGGTCGGAGCCATCCGACCGGAAACAAAATTTTCCGATAATACGATAATTCCGAGCCGCCAACTCGCGCCTTTGGGCACGAGATAAAAATTACGAAGAGCACTCACACACACGCGCACTTTGAGCGAAAAATTCTTGTCAACGTGATTCGATTGAAAAATACGAGGGGAAAAAAACAAACAAAAATTTCGCTTCGATCGTTTGGAATATTCACGTGGCACGAAAAAAAAAATTGTATTTTTTCGACACTTTTAACTCGGTGGAATGTTACATTCGTTGGGAAAAGTTTGAGTGAAAAAAGTGAGCCGACGATGGAGACACACGAGTGACGGAATATCGCGAGAACGAGCGAGCGAGCGACAGCGGAACGTTCCGGGATGGCGCCGCGGCAGAAACTGACAGCGAGCCCCGAGACCGAGAGCGATAGAACCCCCTCGAGTACGAGAGAGATCGCACGGCGAGCGGAAGAGAGACGGAGCGCGTGCACTGCCGGTCGAAAGTAGAGAAGGAACGTGGAGGATCCGGCCGGTCTTGGCAGCGCCACCTACCGTACCTAGGGAGAGAACTCTTTCAGCCGTGCTCTTCAACCCCCCCGAGAAATCGTCACGAGGGGGATGAAAAAGAGGAGGGCTCTCAGGGGGATGGAGCTGCTCGATTTAGTTCGGGGTGCAAAAATTCCCTAGGACTGTTGGGGCGAGGCGCACTTTCAACTGGAGAAAATATTCGTCTGCCGTTGAGAAGAAAGGGCCAGCATGTACGTAACGGGACACTATGAACGAAAGACTTTGAATATTTGCGATTTCAACAAACAAACACAAACAAACAAACCGAAACGAACAAATCCAAACAATGAGACCCAAACAAACAAATCGAAATAAAAAACCAAAACAAACAAGCCGAAACAAACAAACTTAAAACAAACAAACCCAAAAGTAACGCAATGTTTGTTTGAGGGACGCATTTTTGACCTTGTAACGCCGAGACCATTGACCCCAGATATAAATGACTAAACAAAAGTTACTCCTCTCGACGCCCGCTACCCAATGACACCACAAAAAGGGGGGGTTCATTGGGTCGCCAGGGACATTAGTCCCGTTACGTTCACCCCAACCCTCGGCCGCTCGATCCTATATCCATTTCGAAATTTGTTGCTCAGCGACAATTAAAAATGCTGATTTGTACCAAAATCAAGAAACAAACTCAAACAAACAAACCAAAAACAAACAAATCCCAACAAACAAACGCAAACAAAAAACCAAAACAAACAAATCCAATATTTGTTTGGGGTTGTTCGAGGGACGCATTTGACCTTATAACTCCGAGATCATTGACCCTAGACATAAATGGCCCAAACAAAAATTACTCTTCTCGACGCCCGCTACCCGATGACATCATAAAAACGAGGAGTTAATTAGGGTTGCAAATACCGATGGAAGTTTTTTTGCCTTTATAATGAGCGACGCATTTGACCTCGTGAGTCCGAGGTCATTGACCCTAGACATACATGACCCAAACAAAAGTTACTCCTCTCGACGCCTGCTACCCAATGACACCATAAAAAGGGGGGGTTAATTTGGATCGCCAGGGTAGTGTCCCGTTACGTACTTATAGCTACGTACGTATAGCTATTTTGAAATTTGTTGCTCAGCGACAACTAAAACTGCTGATTTGTACAAAAATCAAGAAACAACCCACCGTCGAGTCGCAACCAAATTAGACAGTCTCGCGAGTCCTAGGACTGAGCGGAACTCTACAGAGGCCTTGGCACTCTGTACTCTGTGTGTTATTCCGTGCCCTCGAAAGGTAGTTCCGAGTACGCGTCAGTGGCACACGTGTCAGTGTTGCGTTTCGGAAGTGAGAAACTCGAAAGTGAGGAATGATTTAAGTGTAAGTAAGAATATAAAGTGAGAAAAAAAAACGTTGAAGTGAGACAATAATGACAGACGAAATGACACAATTCTTCGAAAAAAAAAACAGCTGGGGGATTATGAAGAATCCTATTAGATATTAAGAAAAACTCTATTTGTCGGATATGAAACACCTATTTCTTCTAGCTTATATATCCTATTAGATGTTAAGAAAGATTCTTAGTAAATCTTGAACATCAACTTAAATAAAAAAATTTTTTGTCTGTCAATACAATCATAGTAGGCCGACATAAGAATAACAAAATTTATTCGCTGGGAGACAAACTTCTTTGTCCTTAAGGGACCAGTCCACTGTGGAGCCACGAAAAAAGCCTATTTTCGCGATTTTTTGAGGATTTTATAAAAGATTTGAATATAAAAGTTGTTGGGCTTGATAAATAGTCTTGAAACACATTTTTTTAACTTTAATTAATTTTTATTCATAATTAAGTACAAAAACTATAGTTTAACGTAACGCCTCAAAAATAGGTGGGCTAGGTAGCTCCGTCACAACGCGGCAACGGCTTGTCTGAAACAGAAAAATCAAAGTCCATTAGAGTCAGTATGACACCAGCTACAAAATGACCCTCGGATATAAAGTTTTATCAAAAAATAAAAAAATGGCAGATGAAAAACGAAAGAAGTAAAAAAAACGCGTTTTTTCGCAGTTTTTTGCAAAAAAAAGAGTAAAAATCAAAATTTCGAAACCATCGAAAGTCATCTTGTTGGGAATCATGTTTACAATATGTGGTTTAAATTTCAAGAGGATCGGTTTATTAGTTTTAGAGATACGATGGAGCTAGATTTTGAAAACGTTGTTTCGAGAAAAACGCGTTTGAAGTTTATACTATGAAAAACTCTTGCTTAACCTCAATCGGCAATTCCTGCACCGTACAAAATCCCTTCTGATTTCTCATTATCGTCGATTTCTTCAAGTCTTGCTTGCTTTCGATTTTTTGAAATTTTCAAAGTGGACTGGCCCCTTAATAATCTTTTTTCTGAGTGTACGTTTCGCTGGCCCATAAGAACTCATTACTAGTGTGTAGAAATAATTATTCATCCAATCAAATTGTCAACTAACAAAATCCAACCACTAGTTTGCGCACGTGAGTACTATATTATTGTCACTGTCTTCGAGGAGATCCAAACGTCTAGCGTCAGCACGATATCAAGTTAAAAGTTCATAAAACCATAAGTCCAATCCGCCCGTATTTTGTGTATTCGCATTCAACTTTGTTAAAACCATAATCGAATTAATGTACGAAAGAAAACTGCAATGATAATCAATTGTATCAAAATTGTAACTGCCATTATCAATTTCTCAAATTTGGTACAACATTATATATCTGTATTTTACCATTCAAATATATCATGAGTATATACTCTTTGCAGATTGGTAGCAAAACTTTGGGTCACTACAAGTTGAAAAGTATAACATTTTCGATGATTATTATGAAAAAAACTGGGTCAGCGAATGTTTTGTACAGCTTAAAATGAAATATTGAGTCATTTTTAATGGTGCCTATTTATATTTATGTCACGGGATTATTCATTGATACAATTAATTAATATGAAGTGCTGCCGAAATACGGCAACTTTACGGACATTGAGATTAACGGCAATGCTCTTTATTCGCCAGCCAAGATGCGTAATCTTCATCAAACCTTGATGGTTCAATATTGAATATATATGGTTTACGATGAGCAAGATTGGTTTTTTTTCTAAATGTTTATAAAGGTTTAATTCGCGCTATTCCGTTGCTAGAAATGGTTTGCCTTGATGCTAAATAGCCAAAACAATTACATCACCCGTAGCGTGAACGTCTTGGCCATCTAACCGGACGTTAAATTGCATATATTAAACTACTACTTAAAGTAAATTGCATACATTAAACTACTTAAATTGCATTTTAAATAGACGTTAAATTGCATACATTAAACTACTACTTAAATTGCATACATTAAACTACTACTTTTTATCTCTGGTGTTTTGTGGTGAAAAAGCTTCAACAAATTCGTAAAGACTCAGTATAGTCCAGACAATAACGTATATTTTTTACAAATTTAATCTTCGATTGTGGCTTCCGCTCCAATCTCATTAACATTAGGAGCAATTTTTTTTTTTGCTGCAAGCGAAGATGTACGCCTGGGAGTGTCACTTGTGACACACTGACGCATCAAAGTTACACGAATGAGGGAGGGGGTTTGTTTATTCGAATTCTTCATACACTAGGCAATTTCTCCAAGAGCTTTTCTTTATTTTGATGAAGCTTCGCGTCCATATGCTTTGTCAAACGACCGGAGCTCGAGACTCGGCTATTGGCCATTTGCAGGATGATTCATGCAGTGGAATATAGCTGATTGAAGGAGTTAAAAAAATGTCCCTCGATTGAAGTTTCATCATTAGCATATTGAACATAAATATGTTCTAGGTTTCGATGTGAACGAAAAAGAAAATTGTTAGAAACACAAATTGTTTCTACGTAAAAATCTTAAGAAACAAAAGTTGTTTTCTACAAACAAAATTTCTTTCGAATGAACAATAAATTCTTTCCAAGTAACAAAGAATAATTTGTTTTGAAGAAACCCAATTTTCTTTTCAAAACGCAAAAATTCTTCTTCAAAAACAAAAATTATTTCCTATTGAGCTACAAAAATTCTTTGTAAGCGAGCAACAAAAATTGTTTCTAAGGAAGAGAAATTCGTTTTAAGAAACCAAAATTCTTTTGAACAAGTTCTTTTGAACTTGTGAGAAAAAAAGATGAAACATTCTTTTTACGAAACCAAAATTCTTTTTAAGAAGCAAAAATTCTTTTCAAAAAACAAAAATCTTTAATGAACAAAAATTGTTTCTGGAAAACAACAAATTCCTTTCTAAGAAACAAAAATTATCTCGAAGCAAGAATAAACAAATCTTTCTAAGCAGAAATCAAAAATTCCTTCTAAGCAAGAATAAAAAATTCTTTCTAAGAAAAAGGTAGTCTCACAAAGCTTTCCGCGGATAGAAAAAAACAAAGTATACAAAAACTACGTTGCCACAATTTTTTTTTCGCAATTTCTATTCTGTCTGATCTTGCGATCGATTCTACGGTCGATTCGCATTACCCCTATTGTCTCTTGGTAACGCATCGTGGCCTTCAACCCTCCAGGGGAATCCAAGGTTGGGCATAGCCGTGCAGGATTCGAGAGGACGTAATAGAGGGCGAGAAAAGTAGCGAGAGCGAAACAGTGTTTCTGCTGGAGACAGAAAAAAAGAGAGAGAGGGAGAGAGAGAGAGAGAGAGAGAGAGAGAGAGAGAGAGAGAGAGAGGTCGTAAATGAGCAAAGGAAGGAACCTCGGGTAGGGGTTGCAAAATATGTTGTAGAAACGCGTCAGGATCGGCTCTCGGCAGGCCCAACGTATGCCACAGAGGGAACACAGAGTAGCAGAGAGAACGGTTGGAAGGGCGCTCGCATGCCCTCCTTTGCCGGCCATCGACTAGGGATTTTATTGATTTTCCTTCCTCGCCTTTTAGCTCTCAACCCCTCGCGCTTTTGCGGAACGCGAGAGAAAGAGAGAGGGAGAGAGGGAGACAGAGAGCGCGCGGTCGACTGTTAATTATCGCGCGCATACGTAGAGAACTCGAGGGGGTGTCGAGGGGGATGAGATGGGGACAAAAGTGGAGGGAGAAAACGAAGGGCTAAATAGCAAGCTACAGACATAGATATATCCACAGTGTAAAAGGGAAACAGCCGCTTGGTATAGGAAATCGAGGAATTTGAAGAATTTTTCGTCGTCCTCGAGCA
The DNA here is from genome assembly GCA_944452715.1 of Ophion slaviceki. Classification (NCBI taxonomy): domain Eukaryota; kingdom Metazoa; phylum Arthropoda; class Insecta; order Hymenoptera; family Ichneumonidae; genus Ophion; species Ophion slaviceki. The sequence goes on along the minus strand of OX101793.1, from coordinate 21,677,889 downwards.
TACGAGCTCCGTCATCGATTAAAATGTGCAACTTGATCGGAACATCCGTGGTTTTCCCTAATTGCTGAAATTCTACGGCACGGGTCGCGCACGCAGTCTTTGGAATAACGGCTGCGGTTGCTGCGTTAGAACGAGAGAACTCCGCGATAAAGTAGTGAGCGTTGACGAGGGTGCTTTCCACCCCCTGATACAAACTCACCGGCACTCCGTTGTTCAGAGTTTCGCACCGGATCGTTAACTGATCAAAGTTTGTTCTTGCGATGAAAATCAGTTGAATCGTCAGGTGTAAATCGCCAGCCATCAGTGTCGTCCGCATTGGGATACATTTTTGTTTCACGCTCTCACGGAGCAAGAGTGCGGATGATATTCCACACGGTAGCGGATCACGGGTCGCGCGTAAAAGAGTTTACGATTTTGCGACACGAGAATGACGTGGGAGTGGCGACGACAGTGACTCCTCGCAGACCGGTCGTCAGCCAAGTATAATAAAACTGGGCTCGAGGAACGATGAGATACTGAAGGATACGCGAGGGATAAAGTTTTCCTGTTACAGGAGAGCAAGGACTTACCTCTGTACTACCTCTCTCGTTTTGTCTCTCTCTTTTTCTATCTGAATGTTATTTTTATGTTTATTCTTTATTTTAATTCGATTTTTATTTTTTTGCGTTTAAGGGGCGGGTAGGGGTTTCAGCGTGAAAAAAAAAAACACTTTTTTGCGAATTTTTTTCATCTATATGGATAGAGTATATTTATTGAGACCTTTTGTACATTGTTGAGTGTCATTTCAAGAACATTTCGTGAAATTTGTACGCGAAAATATCCACAAACCAGCCGGTGCCGCGTTTTTCTCGAAACCACTTTTTCAAAGTCCGTGTTCACTGCCATTTGAAAACTACATGACCGATTTATTTCAAACTTGGTACACACTTTCTACATATAAAATACCTCCCCCCAATGGTTAGTTTGAGATTTTTTTTTTACATTGAGGGGGTTTTCCACCCCCAAAATGACGGAATTTTTTGTCAAAAATAGCACTTTTCACTTTACATGACCACCAAAAATTTAGAAATGACAAAAAAATTATCAAAGGCCGTTGGGGGGAGGATTTGATGATACTTTGACTAAATTTTAATGGTACTTGATTTCAGATAATTTCTAGCTGAGATACAAAGGCGTTCGTGGAAAAGCTTTGTCACCGGCTTGTTTGTGGAGATTTTCCCATTCAAATTTCACGGAATGTTCTTTTTTTCCACGCTGAAACCCCTACCCTTCCCTTAAGGGATCATCACAGTCGAAAAGTAGGGTCGAAAAGTAGCCGATGTTCGCGATGTTTTTTTCGATCGTCAAAATACGCGAAGCAGTCTGATTATTTTAATGTCAAATCAAAGCACTCATGTAGGACAGAAAATACATTTTTAAACGATTGTTGTTTATTTTATTTTACATTTTTTTAACGTTTGAAAATTTCTTTGAAAAAAGAGAGCCCACACGGTGTACACGGTTGTGGCCTTAAATATTATCTGAAATAAAATGTGTAAACAAAATATTAATCAGTATGAAAGCCGCTATTTTGCTATGGGGGTTTTTAAAAATTAAAATTGACAAAATGGCGGAGGTCTTGAAAAAAAGTCCCGAATTAAGCGTATTTTTTCGACCGTTTTCTGTTTTAAAAAAATGAAGATTTCAAACAAAAAAACCTTCCTTAGCAAGATAAAGAATGGCGTGAAGAATGTTGTGTCAAAATTTGAGACGGATAGCTTGAAAACACTTCCTTCGAGAGTGTACACCGTTTTGAAAAACGACATTTCGAGAAAAACGCGTTTAAAGTTCGATTTTTTGCGTTTGATATAAATTTTTTTGCGTATGATTTGTGCTCTTTATATAATTGCTGTTTATTTTATTTATATAACTTTATGATGCTATCACACGTATATTATGTTAGTTAACATGCATGTTATTTTTGTTTATTTCCTCATTTATTCACCTTACATGTATACTTCTTTAATGCGTTCAATTTTGCGTTTGATTCTTTGCGTTTCATATACATATATTTTTTGCGTATGATTTGAGCACTTTATATTGCAAAAATAACATAATTACTGTTTATTTAATTTATATAATTTTATGATGTTGGTTAACATGCATGTTATTTTTGTTCATTTTATTATTAGTTCACTTTGCCGGTACGTCTTTTGCCGAAAGGTTTTTATCAAGGCATAAAGTAAATCATTAATTAATCAATTAATCTCTCTCTCTCTCTCTCTCTCTCTCTCTCTCTCTCTCTCTCTCTCTCTCTCTCTCTCTCTCTCTCTCTCTCTCTCTCTTTTGGATTAATTAATTCGATTAAAGATCGAATTATTATTTGATTTTATCTACCCTGCAATGCATAATTTAATGGGAACATGCATGATCTTTTAGTTTCATCGATTAGATTTTGTTTATTTTTATTTCGTTATCTTTTCTAGTTTGTTTGGGTTTTTATTTTTCTTTAATCAACGTTGGAGAGAATTTTAATTATTTCTTAACCTAGTTTGCACCAATGTTTATGAGCTCGGACATACTAAATTTATCGATGAATAAATCAATATCGACCTTCCTCATTTGGTGGTTCCCTGCTCCGAGATTTTTTTCAGGTACGGGCGTGTACCGTGTGAAATTCCGGTTTTGTTCCCATGTGCACAAGGCCGTGTTGGTGCACTGTAAAGACGGGACAAAGTTCGTCATATCTTCGGCCGATTCCAGCACTACATGCACTTAAATTAGCAATGGATAGGTTAACACGCTCGATTCCATCATCCGATAACCTTACGGACTTATTCGCGAGCGAGCGGGACGGCAAAAAACCTCGAAGTTTATCTTCACGATGCCCTGTAATTTCGATGATTCGTATGACGACTATCGAAAGGCGAAAAAAAGTAATTGCTGGAAGAAACGAAGGACGCAACGATTATTCTTCAATTATCTGGGAAGGTGAACATTTTTATTCACAAACGATATAATTATTCGCTCATCGTCCAGCGTTAACGTCCTTTTTTTTTATCCAGAAGTTTGTGTGGATTAAATGATGTTTGTTGTTTGAACCTCGACCCACTGAACTTTTTTCGTTCTCGATGAAATTGCGTGTTTGCTCCAACTAAATGCTTCGATTGGCAACTGACTCTGAGAGATTAATTTATTCATTTATTCCACTGTAATGTTTTCTTCGAGCTACATCGATTTTATTAAATTCAATTAATTGAAATATTTAACTTAATTATTTTATTCCATTGTGGAAAGGTACTGGTTTTGATAAGGAAATGTATGCTTGATTCTAATTTTATTGTGGACGAATATTTTCGGTTTTGGATTGCTCAAAATCTCGGAGCTCGTTTCCATAAAATGGATTCGGTGTAGTTTACAACTTAAATTATTGAATGGACCGTCATTGAGCGGGGACACCGCTGTGACGGGTGAAAAAAATCAATTTTTTATTGCATTTTCTCAAAGTATACATATTCAAGAATATAGAGGAAAAAATAAAGTTAAAATGTTGAACGTTGACCAAGTTGCAGACGAAAAGGTCATTCATAATTCTAGCTATACTTGCCCAATTTTTAACAAAAAAATCTCAGAATTTTGTGTACTCATGCATTTCGACCCGCTGATTATGGAAATGATAATGAAAATACCCACAAACTCGGCTTTCAACGTCAAAACTTACAAAAACTGATTTTCTAAAAGTTTTTGTACTTATTTTAATAAATGTTGAGCTTAGACAAAAATGTTGCCTATAAAAGTTGTAGCCTATAATAAGACTGATCTTTAATATTATATACAATTTTGGTTTAAAACCATTCTGTTTCGAGAAAAATGGGATAATGATCCAATAAGTACATTTTGCTAAACGCCATTACTTTCGATATTATCTGCTTACGCACTTTACCGCGGAAAAGTTGAAGTTTGTTTGGGTTTGTTTGTTACTTGGGTTTCTTAGAGTTTGTTTGTTGTGTTGTGTGTTGTTTGTTGTTTAGGTATGCGCATAGTGTTAAAGATCAAACTGCAACATTCCCGCGGTGAAGTGCGTAACATCGAAACTCATGAAGTTTAGGAAAATGTACTTTTTGGAGCATTATACCATTTTTCTCGAAACAGATTGGTTTTAGACAAAACTTGTAAGGATCATAAAATATCAAATTTTTTATAGGCTACAACATTTGTAGGAAAATTTTTTCTCTAAAGTCAACATTTATTACAATGAAATGAAAAACTTTGAAAAATCAGTTTTTGTGAGTTTTGATCTTGATAATCAAATTTGCGGGCATTTTCACTATCGTATTCGTGATCAGCGAGTAAAAATACATGGGTACACACCATTCGAAATTAATCGGAGGCATGTCCTTTTCGGAACTTTATCCGTATATATATATATATATATATATATATATATATATATATATATATATATATTTCGAATGGTGTGTACCCATGTATTTTTGTACCTCATGTATATATATATATATATATATATATATATATATATATATATATATATATATATGAGGCGTTTCATACCATTTCGAACGGTCAAAAAGTTGTCCACTCTCAAAAAAATTGAAATTTTGTCAAATTATTTAATTATATGAAAAAAAAAACAGTGTACATTTTTTCAAAATTTTTGGATCTCATTTTCTCGAGTTTTTCGAAATTTCGAAATGTTCAAAATACCGTTATATCTCGTGAGCATTTGATTCAACAGAAAAATGTTTAAGACAAAAAAGCTGCAGTTTTATATGAATTATGTGAAAAAATTTTGTTTTGAATTTTTCGAGTTTAAAAAATGCCCATTTTCACCAAAATTATACAAATTTTCTTTTTTCGGTCGGTATGTCACTTTTGATTTTTCTCAAAAAATACCAGAAAATACTCTGAAGTGTGTACAGTAACACCTGTTTTTTTCAGCGTGGCTCGATTCGTTGTTCCAAAGCTGTGCTTTGTTTTATTATTATGAGATATTTTTTTTAGACGAATCAATTATTATTAAAAATTATTCTCTCCCAAATTTTTCTCACAATTTTCTCATATATATATAAACAAAATTCTTTCTCTCTCGTCCACTCTCTTTACATAAGACTCGCAAGGATTCCTCGCGTTGCACAGATGGGGCTCCAATGCCTTCGACCTGTTTTCCAGTTGATACCACGCGGTTGTTGGCCCCCCAAAGTTGCACACTACCCTTCCACTTTTGCGTGCATTTGCAAGAAAATACGCACCGCCCAAGGGAAACGCCCTCGAGCTTTATTCTAATTGCGCTGTCTACACGGTCCGCGGACGAGACTTTTCTCACTTCTTTTTCTTCACCCCCCCCCTCCCTTGTACAACCGTATACCGCGTGTACGAGCGAGTGTACGAAAACATTCGAGCGATTTTAATTGTTTCGTGTAATGAAACGACGACGAGGAAGTAGAGATGCGAGACGAAATTGCGAACTACGAAATTTTGGGTGGCACAGTGCTCGTAATTGTCGAGGATTTTTTCCTGATTCGAAAACAAAAAGGATTTCGTTTCAATTCAGAATCGCCATGCTTGCTTTATACGGTAGCACTCGTTTCCATTTTTCTAAATATGTTTAAGAATGTTTGGTAGTCTTATGGGAATGCTATCTTTATTATTTTTAGTTTGCTTTTTTATTAAATTAAATTTTATTAAATATTGTTTTTATTTAATATTATGCTATCAGTATTATTTTGAAATGAAAGAATGGGGAAGAAGTTTAGAACATTTTTTGTGGGTGATTTGGGCACAAATAATTTTTTTTGTAATATCAATACTATCCACTCCCTAATTGCTGTGTAGGAATTTCAATTTACTAAAGTTCTTATTATTTTTTCGTCCGGCTCTTCAAATCTAGCACAAATGTTTGAGAATTTCAGATTTCCGGTTTGTATCCCCCTTAAGGCGAAACACCACTGTGACGGGTAAAAAAATCGTTTTTTTTTTCATTTTCTCAAAGTATACATATTGAAGAATATGTGAAAAAAATTCAGGTTAAAATATTGAAAATTGGTTATTGAAAACTGGCTATAATTAACCTATTTTCAATTAAAAAAAAAAACAAAATTTTCGAAATTATCGTAGCTATCGTTGTGCGTTGCCGTTATTTTTTAGTATTTTTTAAGCCCCTGAATATAAGTAAAAATGGTGCCAAAACTACACTTTTCTTTAAGGGGTTACCCCCACTTGCGATTTGGAAAAAATCGATCTTTTTATTGCATTTTTTTGAAGTATAAGTATCTGAGAATATCTCCTGAAAATTTCAAGTCGATCTGAACAAAATTGACTGAGATATGAGCGTTGAAAGAGAAGAATCCGTTGTGAAATTGAAACTTTAAACGCGTTTTTCTCAAAATGGCATTTCTGAAGTCGGTGACCAAGATTACTCGAACACTAATGAACCGATCTTCTTGAAATTTTGCAGGCTTATTTGATACATAAAAATGTAGTCTTTAATCGTTCGATTTTTTTTCGTTAAAATCGAACCATTAACTTTGACTGTCCGCCATTTTGTGAAAAATGAATAGTTTTTAAAATCCTTCGATTAAAGACTAGTTTATACTTATATTTGACTAAATCCATCCGCATTTTTTTTTCAGATGATCCACTTCGCCGCAATGCTGGTCACCGCAAACCGTGTATATAAAAACATTATTTCATTGACGGTCATTTGCCACTAAACAATGTAATATTTTTCAATAAAAAAATTACTAAAAGTTCTTCAAGATGTGTTCTTTAAGATGGTATATTGATCGATTAAAAAAGTTTTGTAGTTTTCTTTAAAAAAAATCATGACAAAGGCCTTTTTTTGCGCTACAAGTGGGGGTAACGCCTTAACACCCGTCATTTTGTGATTTTTTCCGAAAACGACTACATACAACGAGAACTACATCAATATAGATTATAAAACGTTTTTATTTGTATTTTTCAGCGGCATTGTCAAGCTATCGATCCGGCCATTGGACCACATTTTTTATACAAAAATTCAACACTTCAATAATATTGTTAGTTTTTAATTTCTCTGAATAAAAATTTACACGAATTAAGTTCAGTGTAAGCTTTGTAACATACCTTTTTTCCAAACACTAAATAAATAGTCTAGTAGACAAAGAAAATTCGGAAAAAACGACCTTTTTTCGACCCGTTACAGTGGTGGCCTCCTTTAATTCCCGGATCGATGACTCGCGCCCAAATATTTCTTCACGTACACCGCACGAAAGCTCTTTGAAAGGTGGCGCCGTGCTTTGTGTTTTTCCGCTCGACACCTTTCAGTTTCCCCGGGGGAGAAAAAGCACACGCGACTCCCCCCCCTGCCGGTAGCGCAATATCACGGAGAAGATTCTCTGGGTTTCCCGTGCTCCCTGCTTTTCTACGCTGGTAACCGCGGGCTCGCGAGATTTACGAGGGTCGTAAAGTCCGGAAAATGTTAACTCCTGTATGGTGGAAGCAGCGGAACAAGGAGGCAGCTTCCAGCCAACAGCAACGCCACCTCGCCGTTTTTGTGCCTCGCGGGACTTTTATGTATCATTTACACCAACATATAAGTTTTTTTTATTCATTTTTTTCACTTCGAAATACCGCATCTTTTTCACAACTCGTTCCAACTCCAAGAACTCTGGTGCCTCAGTGATCCGAGCTTTTTTTGAAGCAACTCATTAGACTTTGGAAGTTTTATCGAGAATAGTTGATTCTCTCTTTCTCTGGCACTCGCCCTCTTCTTTTTTAAGGCCTTAGGCTACTTTAGAGGCCGAAAAAATATACTTTTTGGGGATTTTTTTCAGAAAAACTAGAAAATAAATTGAGATTACAAAAAAGGGTGTTTATCATACATATCAGTTACTGTATACAATAATTTTTTTGAAGCGATTAATTTCAAAATAGCGGCTGTGCAGCGTTTATCTCAAAACTGCATTTTTTAAGTTGGCCGGAAACATAACTCAGACAATTTTCAACCGATTCACGTGGAATGTTGAATATATCTTGAAAAATACATTGTCTATGGAAGTACGTAGGATTTTTTTTATATTGCATAGTTAATCTGTTATTAACGAGTTTTTAGGCACAAAAATTGCCTTAAAAATCGTCAGGTAATTGTTAATAACAAATGAACTATGCAATATGAAAAAAATCCTACGTACTTCCATAGACAATGTATTTTTCAAGATATATTCAGCATTTCAAGTGAATCGGTTGAAAATTGTGTGAGTTATGTTTCCGGCCAACTTAAAAAATGCAGTTTTGAGATAAATGCTGCACAGCCGCCATTTTGAAATTAATCGCTTCAACAAAATTATTGTATAAAGACACTGATATATATGATAAACACCCGTTTTTGTAATCTCGATTTATTTTGAGGTTTTCTGAAAAAAAATCCCCAAAAAGCCTATTTTTTCGGCCTCTAGAGTGGCCTAACCCCTTAAGAAAAACGTAATAATTCGACCACTGAAAATCAACCTATCGAGGTTACCGTTCGCGAGATTTTTTTTACCACTATCTGTTATTTTTTTTTGTTAGATTTTCCGATAGATTTTGTTCAAATTTTAGCCAGACATTGTTCATATCGTTATGCATTTTTGAGTGAAATGTCAGAACAGTCGACTATTTAGATTGGGAGGTACTGGGTTTTAAAACTGCAACTTTTAACACCGCAGGGTCTGCATTAACCGAAAGTCAGGTCACATAATTCTTCGTACCATTCTATTGTGTTTCTAGATTTTGAAATAAAAAATATTTTTAGATAGCAAACTAGTTAGGGAAAGAGTGAAAAAAGTTTGGATTGCCTTTACTATTCAGTTTTGCTAAAAACGTTCAGTAAAGATGGATTAATTCTCCGTAAAAAATATTTGTCCCCTATAATGAGAAGACTATGGCAACACCGCAGAACAGCATTGTTTAACATTTCGAGGAAAAAAATAATTATCGTGTTCCTAAAGTTAAAAACTTTTATCTTGAAATAAAATATTTGCGTTATAAATATTAATATTTCATATTGTTTATGTCATCTTCATTAACAAATAAAAGTGTTGGTTAATTCGTAACTAATTAAAAACTTTGTTCGATGAAAAATTACTTCCAAATAAAAATTTGTGTTGCAGTATTATTTTAAATACGCCGCGCAATCTTACGTCATTGGATCGGTGGAACGATGCGGTGTTGCCATATGTCTTCTTATTATAGGGAACGAATATTTTTTACGGAAAATTATTCTGTCCAAATTTCAATGCAGTTCCTGCAGTGTTAAAAGTTGCACTTTTAAAACTTATTATCTCCCAATCTAAATAGTCGACTGTTCCGAAATACCACTCGACATGCATAATGATATGAACAATGTCTGGTTCAAATTTGAACAAAATCTATAGAAATCAAGAACGCGTGCTCTTTCTACCTTAAGGTATGTAAAAATTTAACGAATATTTAACAATTAGCCCTTCGTTGACGCACTTATATGGTAAAACGACCAGTGAATGGACGAATAATGACACTGTCGGATTCAGGTGGATTGTAAAATGGAAATATTATCAAAACGAATTTTTTAATGGCCATGGCTACCAAAAGATATTATTCTTATAGTAGAACAAAATATTCGAAGTAATTGCAACAAATAATATTGAAGGAATTAATAGATAAGTGGCAAAATGACAAAATCGCTGGTGAATGAACGAAATGACAAGTAAAGAAGTAAAAAGTAAAAGCTCAACCGCCAGTAAATGGACGTGTAGTGTAGACGAACGCGGTCAAGCAAAATTATTCATTTTTATTAAACGCTAGCTTCGAAGATCACTGTGCTGCACATTAATTATAATATTCTTATACATAAAATGATTATATTCGTTATTACGATTTCGTAGAAAATACACAAAGATTTTTTGCATCTTAATTTAAAAAAAAATACCAAGGTTTGTTTCGACAGAGAAATAGAAAATTTAATTTTTACAAAACAAAAAAAACGAATGAACAGATTTTATGACAACATTCAACGAAATGTACATTGCCATATTTTAACAATAATTAATTTAGCCATTCTCAACAGATAAGATAAACTTTTTAACTCTGCTTTGAGAATTGTCAAAACAGAGCCCATACGTCCATTCACTGGAAAGAGGTTAGAATACTGCACCAGTAAATAAACATGTCTATTTCTGACCTATTATTATGAATTTATTTGAAAATTTTGCGAAAAATCAAAGATTGATTCTTTCTCAAGTAATGAAAGTAATACTTACCGTCAAAAGGTAGAAAAACTATTGTTTTCGCGTTTTTAACACCTACTGTGCACAGCCCTATCGTAACTAAGTTGCGTGGTATGCAAGTACCACAAACTAGACAAATTCCGTGTGGCGTCGAAATTCGATATAAAACTGAAAAATCGGTTTTAACAATGGCAGTGATTCTTTTCCTAAATTACAGTGATTCAAGTTTTCATCGACAATTCACATTCTTTACTGATTTTGAATATAAATCATGTCTTGTCCATTCCCTCGTCGTTTTACCTTATTTAGCCACGATTTTGACACACAGTCAATTTGACCCAAACAGTAATTCATCCACCTCCCATTAACGACCCTGTGGTCGGTTTTTACTGACAAAAATCGGGGATACACTTAAAACATTTCTTAGTATGTCTGTATAATTAAAATTGAGAAAATGTAAAATTCAATCGTTTTAAAAATTACTGGAAACCTTCAATTTTCGAAATGTAAGCATTTTGCTAAAAATTCATCCGGGTCAAAATGATCCATCGTGTCAACGTAGGGTTAACTGATTTTAATTTATAATCAAGTAAATATACATCTCGGAATACTGGTAAAATTTCAAGACATGCTACCAAACGTTTTATGAAAAATTACAACTCTAGAAATCGTCTCATTTATACGGCACTTGATGGAGATGACACACTGGCCACATTTATATCTAATAATTTATACACTAAATAACTCTAGATGCTTGATCAACAATAAAAACAGGTCACTGAATGTTTAAAGAAAATTAATGATAGAACTTTTAAAAATGTGAACAGCGGAAAAATTTCCGTAGCCGCGACTCAGAGAAAATGTAAAAATGTCTCAATCTACTTAATTACAGCGAAATTTTTTATTCCAGTTTATCGTTGGGTATAATAATTAATTGTGACTTTATTTTATTAAGCGCCACTATAATGTAACCAATGATTCAGAAGGGTCCTTTTCATGCCCTCACAAAATACAACCCTCCACGAAAGGAATACCTTAAGGAATTGGTCAATATGAAGACACAACATGGCGATTGCCAACTTTTCGTACCATGTAATTTCTCCGGGCAGTTGAATGTCTCGTTGCAGTGCAGAGGGAGAGATAGAAGTTTCCGCAATTATGTATGGCTGTATATATATATATATATATATATATATATATATATATATATATATATATATATATATATATATATATATATATATATATATATATATATATATATATATATATATATATATATATATATATATATATATATATATATATATATATATATATATATATATATATATATATATATATATATATATATATATATATACAGGGTGTTCTATTATGAATGGATAATCCGGCAACAGTCCGGCAACAGTCCGGCAATAATATATATATATATATATATATATATATATATATATATATATATATATATATATATATATATATATATATATATATATATATATATATATATATATACAGGGTGTTCTGTTATGAATGGATAATCCGGCAACAGTCGATAGGTCAGATCATGTCCTACTATATGCCGGAATTTCAGTTTAGTAAAAGTCCCACGGTTTTCGAGATAAAAATCATCTGTTTTTGGTTTTTCGCATGCCATTTCTACAAACGATAACTTTTTTTACCTGGATTAAAAAAAAATACTCTTGGTTATTCGTTTTATCTGGAAAAGTCTTCTTATTAACCTTAAATGTTAAGGAAACTTTATGAAAAAAGATCTTATGCAGAATTTTCATACAAACCAATTTGAATATCTGACTTTGATAGCCTGCGGTGTAAAAAATGTACTACGCATATCGTGTCAATTACTTGAAAAAGTTGCTTAGTTATTGTCCATTCATATCATTTGTAGAATTTTTTTTTCAAAAAATAACAGTAAGCTCAAAAATATCAAAAACCTCTCGAAAGTCCCTCGATTTTAGTAAAATCGTGGTCCTTACTAAACTGAAATTCCAGCATATAGTAGGACATGATGTGACCTATCGACGGTGCAGGATTATCCATTCATAACACGACACCCTGTATATATACCCATAGGTAAAACTAGGCATAGAACTGTAAAGCTCGTCGTCGAGTTCTGCTTTTCCACTCGAAAAGTAGACCGTTAAGTTTCCTGTAAACTTTTCCGCGGACCTAGCTGACTACGGAAGAATTGGACTTGTTCACTCGAGATATATATGATGAAAAATGGGGAAAGAGTAAAAGCGAGAGGAAAAGAAAGAAAGAAAGAGAGAGAGAGAGAGAGAGAGAGAGAGAGAGAGAGAGAGAGAGAGAACATACAACCAAAGCGAAGTAACGGCAAACGAATACGTATATTCGTGTTCCGGTTGCGTTATTCCTCGAGACCGGATATGAATGGTCCAAGAGATTTCCAGGCGCTATCGCGTATAAATAAAGAACGAGAGGATTACCGAAATAGCCGAGAACGAATGAGAGACAATAAAATCGATATTCCATATCGATTTCGTCTTTTTTACGCGACTATAAAGAATTCAGGGTGTACGGATAATTGGTCAGGGGATTCGTGTGTACCATGAGCAGACATAGGTATGTACGTCACGTCGAGGGGAAAAAAAAAATCCGAAATCGCATTAAATTTTATGTCAACGTAGCTTTCAATTTGTTCGGAGGTAATCGTTATTATCGGTATGTCCGATTGACGTTAATAATGACTTTAATTCGGCAAAGACGTGGGATAAAGAGTTCGATAAAGGAATAAGGGAGAGAAGTTCCCCTCGTATAATATACATCGGAAAAAAGTTCCCAACAATTTCGGAGAATCCACGGATAAGCAATGATAATAATTTCGCAGCGTCGAAAGTCTTTGGGAAAAATTCGAAACTCGTTGTATTGGAACGAGCGCAGCGTCCATATAGATCGTTGAGCATCATAGCCGAAGGAATTTCGCGTTGAGCGCGAGAGAGGAGGAAAATTTGTTGATCCACAGTGGAAAACTTTGATACCAGCCGAGTTACGCTTGCCTCTTGCGACTGTCTTCTACTCTTTTTTTTCTTCGTTTTTTCTTTTCTTCTTTTCAGTTCTGTACAGCGACCATCCGATCTCGCGAGGGACGAAGAAAAAAAAAGTCGTACAGAAGTTTTTTGATCGCGGGAGTCTTGAATCGACGTCTTCGTCGTGCTCCGGTCGTATAGTTCGCGTTCCGCAAGCTCGTAAATAAAAATATTTGTACTTTTATGTATAATTCGTAGACGTCTCGGCATGCTCAGCCGCTACGGCTCAGCTGCTCGCTCAGCCTCGAACTTTGACCGTGAACATTTGTTCACGGTTGTTACCAAATGAAGCCATTTTTTGTTCGGGAAATTCAATCTTTTTGTTTCAAAGCGTACCATTTAATCGATTTTTCAACATTTCTCACTTTTTGTCGGTTAATAAAAGAAAAATCGTTGTTGGTTTTTTTTTAAGATTAATCCGACCGACGTCACGCCCTCCGACAACATCCACCGCAACCCGTTTAAAAGACGATGACATACATAGAATTGACAGGTAACAACCAAAAGTAGCAATAACCCATATCCTAAGTCTCAAAAATGATCACGAATATGATAGTTAAGGGGAGATATACACCTAGGAGCCGGAAAAAGGTCATTTTTGTGAATTTTTTCAAGGAAAACTATTTGAAATTTCGGATTGGGGTTTTAATTATCTAAAAGTATATACATTCAAAAATATGTTTAATTTTCTTTATTTGAAAATATCAAAAATATACAAGGATATTGTATGATCCTTGGAGCGTCGTAAAAAAATCTGCGTATACGGTACCCACTGGCGTTTCTTCAAAAATCATCTGAAAAAAAAACCAAAAAGATTATTAAATTAGATACTATAATCTAGTACTTGTCACAGCCGATTTTGAAAATATCGATTTATGACAAAATGGCGGACGTTTGAACATAAATAGTGATTTTTGGGCGAAAAATTAATTATTATTTTGCTTATAGAACAAAAACTAAGTAACGGAAAAAAAATCCTATGACAAGTACTAGATAATGGTGTATAGAATAACCACAAAAAACCCCAAGGCAATCGGTTAATTGGTTTTCGAGAAATTTTGGGTACCGATTTGAAAAACGTGGTTTTGAGAAAAACGCGTTTGAAAATTTGGGAATGAATAAATCATGAAATTTGTCAACTTACATGGAATCATCGATACCAGGCCCATAGTGTAGGTCTTCTACGGTCGACGGAATGTTCATAGCTTCTAAATCCTCGACCTCCACCATCTAGGTGTATATCTCCGCTTAAAATACCCGCAAGTTGGATTTTCAAGGTCAAAACTCACAAAAACTGATTTTTTAAATGTGTTTCTATTTGATTTGAATAAATGTTGATCTTAGGGAAAAATGTTTTCTACAAAAGTTGTAGCCTATAAAAAGATTGATCTTTTATGTACTATACAGTTTTTGTCTGAAACTATTCTGTTGCGAGAAAACCGGGATAATCCTCCAATAAGTACATTTTGCTAAACCCTATTAGTTTCGATATTATCTCCTTACACACTTCGCCGCGGCAAGGTTGGAGTTTAGTCTTTAAAGTGCATATTTATTTTTCGCTTTTTTTGTATATTATTCTATTTTTTGCTTTTTTGTTTGGGTTTTTTTTCAGTTTGAGTTTGTATGGGCTTTTCGGAACTGTATCCAAAATGGTGGAGAAATCTTTCTTTAAAAGAAAATAATGAAAAGCGGCAATTTTTCCATCGCTTTAAGGCGTTACCCCCACTTGTAGCGCAAAAAAGGCCTTTTTCATGAATTTTTTACAATAAAACTACAAAACTTTTTTAATCGATCAATATACCATCTTAAAGAACACATCCTGAAGAACTTTCAGTAATTTTTTTATTGAAAAATATTACATTGTTTAGTGGCAAATGGCCGTCAATGAAATAATGTTTTTATATACACGGTTTGCGGTGACCAACATTGCGGCGAAGTGGATCATCTGAAAAAAAATGCGGATGGATTTAGTCAAATATAAGTATAAACTAGTCTTTAATCGAAGGATTTTAAAAAATATTAATTTTTCACAAAATGGCGGACAGTCAAAGTTAATGGTTCGATTTTAAGACGGAATGACACCTCATCGCGGTCGGTATGGTAGAACAATTATAGATTCCCAAAAATCTCTGAGACGACTCTTCAGATCCCGTCGAAACTTTGCCAAACGACGTCAAATAGATAGACGGATAGCTTCCAGCCCCTCAAATTTTCTGAATTTGAGAAAAAAAATGTAGATTGGCTTATCATAAGCCAATCTAGTTTTTTTTTCACAAATTCAGAAAATTTGAGGGGCTGGAAGCTATTCGTCTATCTATTTGACGTCGTTTGGCGAAGTTTCGACGGGATCTGAAGAGCCATTTCAGAGATTTTTGGGAATCTATAATTGTTCTACCATACCGACCGCGATGAGGTGTCATTCCGTCTTAACGAAAAAAAAAATCGAACGATTAAAGACTACATTATTATGTATTAAATAAGCCTGCAAAATTTCAAGAAGATCGGTTCATTAGTCTTCGAGTAATCTTGGTCACCGACTTCAGAAATGCCATTTTGCGAAAAACGCGTTTAAAGTTTCAATTTCAGTTTACACGAAGAAAATATTTTTTTTTGTAAACTTACATAGAGTCATCTATTCCGGGCTCATACAGAAGTATGGGCCCGGATACATATACTTCAAAAAAATGCAATAAAAAAAATCGATTTTTTCAAAATCGCAAGTGGGGGTAACCCCTTAACTTATCTCCCCATAAGGCGGGACTCCACTGTCTCCACTGTTTGAATCGCGTTTTTCTCGAAACGACTTTTCTCGACCTGGCTGCAAGCATAACTCTAGCTATAGTCGTCCAATTCCCTATTTTGAAAAAACCAAATTTCTAGAGTTGCAGTAAGTAACTATCGTTCTACACAGCCGTTTTTTTCATTTCGAATTTTCAAAGTCCCCGAATATAAGTAAAAATTTCACCAAAATTACACTTTTTTTAACACTCGCTATTGTGTCCAATTTTCTTTGCTTCGAAAAACGGCTACGTGGAGACGAGATCTACATCTAAATAGATAAAAAATTTCGTATTTTTATTTTTCAGACCAACATTTTTTATACAGAGGCTCTATAATACCTAAATAACGATATTAATTTTTTAAATTTTTCTATATAAAAATGTACGCCCCATAAGTTCAATTTATTCTCAATAACATACCTTTTTTTCCAAATGCCAAATTAATAATCTCGTAGACAAAAAGAAACGGCAAAAACGACCTTTTTCGGCTCGTCCCATTGGTGTCCTCCCTCGAGTACTTTTGTAGATTCTTGCCGCATCAGCACCGGTGATTCCATAAAATCAGAAAAGCAGAGGCGTGCGCGAAGGAGGAAAAATAAGGAAAGAAGGACGAGCGCTTGATTCCTTGGAGCGGCGTCGATTTCGTCCTCCAAAGGAGGATATGGCTCACACGACGATTCGCAAGCACTATGAATATTTCCACGACGTAGATCGTAAGGTTATTTACCGAATGTCGCTCGTTAAATGTCTCCGTACGAGCGTACGGCGTGTGGCACTCGATCGCAGTGTCGAGAGAAAGAGAATTTATATGCCGATACTACAGCGGAGAGAAGAAATCCTCACCGCGACGTGCGCGAGCGTTCCACACACACAAACACACGCTCGGTGTTGCGTTTCATTTCGTATGCAAATTGTGCAAGACGCGCATTGGGTGGCATCTCTTCTTCATCCGACGTGTCTTTCCGTCCAATTGACTCGCGTAAACTTTTATCGCGAGCTATGGAAACGCTCGAACTATAATTTTCGCGAGGGTCAGTATGTCCGTTATCGACTGCAGAAAAAACCGCTGCCTGTAAAATTGGGAAAATCCCCATCCGGGCCTTTTTTTAGCCTGGACGATCAATTTTCTTCAATAAACGTTTGAAGGACCAAGAGTTCTGATCCGATCGAGTTCTACCTGGAAAAATCGTAATCAGCGAATGATTTTGCATCGACTAGGGTGTCGGCAACGCGATTCGACCGCTAGGTTCATATTGGGCCTAATTGGTGGGACACAAGACCCGAAAATGTGGCATTTTTCATGTCTCGCTGAAATCGATTGGGCAGGCTCATGTTCGATGCAAAATCGTTTGGTGGTCACGAATTTCCTAGTCCCAACTTTGTCCGGGCCTTACTTGGCCCAGGGGATCGACTTCTGCCCAGGAATCTCTAAACATTAACCTTAAAAAAAGTTGTAGATTTTTTATAGTTCACATCTACCCAAAGAAATTCAAGGAGTTTATGAACATTAATTTCCATTGCATTCCAACGATGCAAACTTCAATCTCACAAAACTGCTGAACATGAACGTTGAACATGAAAAAATTCACGGGACGTTGTATAATACATCTGCATTTTGAGGTTTCCACTATCGCTCAATCTTCAGGCACCATTTTAGTCCAGAAATCTAAAAATCTTTTTTCAAACATTTTCTTGAAATTGATTTTATTTATTTTCCAAACAAATGGGAGCTTCGGAATTTTATCGACCGCCTCAAGCCTTTTTTTACAGCCATATTGAGGCCCATAATTCTTTCAATGTTGATTGTTTTTCCACAAAATAAACTTGTGCACTTAATACTTTTTTCTCCATACACCAATAAAAAAGACTAAAAACTTGACTGCTAAAAATTTGTTTTGTTACTTTTTATTAAGCCCGAAAAAATGCTTTAAATGAAGGCCTCTAGATTACGATACCGCCTTAATTTGCCACGTCCCACGTTCTAAATGGCCCATAGTAACGCGAAAGTCAATTATTTATTTGACTTTCACTGCGCTATTCTGAATTTTCGAAACGCACCATCAAATCAGCATTCGATAAGTTTGAGGAGGGTGGGAGTCAAAATGTCGAATGACCTAATATAGAACGACAAAGATTTCGAAACGACAGAATTACGAACTCTCAAAATAACGAAGGTTAAACTATTCGAAATTTTATCCTTTGACCGATGACGAAATCGAACAATTATTACACCAAAGGATTATTTATTCGAGAGCTCATTTATTCGAGAACATGTATTCAGATAGTCTACAGTTTGAGTCATACAAATACAGATTCGAACAATCTACAACATTCATACCTCCGAAATAGAAAAAAGTGAGTATCTAACATTCGTAATACCGTCTATAGCAAAAAGCCATATGTCGAGACTACAAACTTCGAATGTGTAGATCTTAGAAACGCAAATGATCGATGGTCCGAAATGGCGAATACCTAAATGGCGAACATGGCATGGCTGCCTGACCTGACTCACCACTAACGCCATCTGCCATCTTCATTCTGAAGCGCGAGTAATATTGCTCGATCCCAAGTTTTTGCTATCCGGACCGTTCGCCATTTTGGCCCATCGCTATTTTAACCGATCAACTTTTTGGTCCTTTGCTTTAATGAATTCGAAATTATAAACTGTCGTAATATTTACTATTTGACGATTTGACGTCTCGAATTGTTTGGTGAATGTACTAGGTGCGTAACTAAGTTTCCGGGTTTTTTGACCAATCAAAAATCGAAAATTTCAAGACAAATACAATAAATGGTTCATTCGAAGTATTGTCTCTCGCTATTTACACGTTTTTGCCATCTCTCTGGCGATACATAAATACCGCGACGATAAAAAGACGCGTCTTTGGACTGAAACCATTCGTCCAACCAATTTTGTACTGCATCGTAATTGGCCAGGTGTAGCCCAACCAAGCCATGCGCCATCGACCGGAACAAGTGATAGTCTGAAGGGGCCAGGTCTGTCGAATACGGCGCGTGCGGTAGCAGATCCCGTTTCAGTGTTTTTATGGTGTCCTGAACGATGGAACTGCGATGGCACGGAGCGTTGTCGTGCTGCAATATCACATGTTCGTGTCTCGTGTCCCATTCTGGCCGTTTTTCGATAAATGCGTGGTTCAAATTGATTAGTTGTTGTCGGTAGCGATGCCCATTGACAGTTGTGCCCGGTTTCAGCAGCTCATAGTACACGATTCCTTTCTGGTCCCACCAAACGCAGAGCATTGTCTTTTTTCCGAAGCGATTTGGCCGTGCCGTCCATGTTGACGCTTCGCCAAGTGAAAGCCACGATTTTCTGCGTTTTCGATTCTCGAAATATATCCATTTTTCATCGCCGGTAACAATTCGATGCAAGAAACTCTTTCTGTTCCGCCGCAAAAGCAAAATTTCGGAAGTGGCTCTTCGATTTTCCATTTGTCTCTCAGTCAACTCATGCGGCACCCACTTTCCTTCCTTATGAATTTTTCCCATGGCGTGCAAACGTTTCGAAATACATTGTCGAGTCACATTGAATGCCTCGGCAAGTTGATCTTCTGTTTGAGTGTCATCTTCATCCGACAACGCTTGCAGATCAGCGTCCGCAAATGTTTGCGGTCTTCCCGAGCGCTCCTTGTCCCCAGTCTCAAAATCGCCACTTCTGAACCGCTTGAACCAATCTTCACACGTTGTTTTTGATGGTATATGTTCGCCGTAGGCTTCCTCAAGTAACCGACGTGCTTCAGCTGCTGTTTTTTTAGGTTGAAGCAGAAAAGCAATGCTTCCCGCAAATGCTGTTCATTTCGCACAAACTTTGACATTTTCCAGGTTAGAAAAAAGGTCGTTGTGTTGCGATATTTGTTTATATTACGACTGGGTATTCTTAACAGATGTCCAAGCTACAAAGACACCCAATTTCACACTTGTATGCCGATTACATGTGTCGCTAGCGCCATCCATGTGTGAAACCCGGGAACATAGTTGCGCACCTAGTATAGAGACGAATCGACATTATATTTCTCATTATTTTGTTAAATCTGATATTTGTTTTCGCTGTAAACCAATTTCGAGATTTTTGTATTCCCAATTTCGATTAACTATTTGACAGACTATCGTAAAATTGATCTATCTATATAGGAACGTTCGTCATTACTGAATACGAAATTTCGGTCCTTTTGAATATTGATCGTTCGTTCCGATCCCCACCCTTTGAGGAAATTTTAACTGCCCAGTTTAACTGAGCAGTGAAAAAGAAATCTTTTTTCATCTGCGGTTCTTCTGGTGTGTTGTACCAAAGATTCGTTCCCGTGAGAGAGAATAATCATTTGCTTCATCAAAGAGAATCAATCGTGCGTGACCCATATTCCGCATCGTCCCGATCTAATTGACGCGACTGCCCCATAACAATTCAAACAGTAATATGTCTGTGGCACGCTCGAGGCCCAACAAATTTCACGCTATCGCAATAGCATTCCATCCACGTGCAAGTTTTTCCGATGAATGTCAGAACGAGGATCTTCCGTGAAATTTCGCCTGATCGATAAATCATTGGGTACCAGCCGTGAAACATCAGCAAACTGTGGTCATTGCGGTCAATAAACTAATTCGATACGACCAGCTATACGGCGCTCATGGCTATCCGATTCGTCCCAAAAGTTCCAAAACGATTATTCCCACTCCTGGTGTATGCTTTCTCCCGTATAGCGCGTGGCTGCTTTTCCAGCCCCTCGTGTGATCCGACGACCTTTGGCTAGTCCCTCTCCAATGGAAAAGTTACGGGCCGAATTTTCTTGGTCTTCGTTCCGAATCGCCAGCGCGCTCGTCATAATAATGGTAACGAGTACGCGGTCGAACAATACTCGAGGTACTTTCGACACGTATACGCGGGAGAAACGGTCGTTGCGCCCGATGAAGAGGGATGGACGCGACTTTTAACGTGATCCAGGGCTTTGAACCGGCGCTGTTGAGCTCGCCTGAAATGGACCGCACGCGTGTCGATGAACGCGCCCGCTGATGCCATGGAAGCAGCGGGCGTCGATCCTGCACACGTTAAATGGACGCCGGTTGCAGGGTGGGGAGAAGAGGGCACGTGCGTGCCAATCCATTACCCGAATTGGCTTATTGAAATTTCTCCGGCTGACAGGGAATGGATGGAGATTCATTCGTTCGACCAACACTTGCAGTCCTTGCAGATGCGCCAGGGCTCTCTCTCTCTCTCTCTCTTTATCTCTCTCTCGGTACACTCTATGTGCGGTAGCGCCAGTGAAGGGTCTGCTCTGCTGGGGGCAGGGGGGAGACTTTCCGAACGCAATCCATATGGTAGACTTCCACTTGGATTGACTGGGGTAAAGCCCGCGTGGCGGAGCATCCGATGAAGGAGATGCGAATCTCTTTCATTAGGGGAGAGGCATCATATCGGACACTTTTGTATGAAATTGAAAAAAAAAACAAGTAAACAATGCTAAGATATTCAAATTTTACGATTTTATGATCCACATGTTGTATACAACAAAATGCTAATCATTATTTTACGCATTACATTTGAATATTTTGAAATCTTTTGGCCAAGATACATTGCGAGTAAGTACATCTTCACGTAATGTCTGCTCGGCCAGAACATTGACATGTTCTGAAAAGTGGAGTCTGTCTTTATGCGGTGAGATGCAGTCAGAGGCGTGAAAAAACGAGCATTGTCAATAATTTTTTTTTTATAGTAATTGAGTTTGTTTTACAAAAGTGGTTACACAGACTTTTTATGTTATATTTCAACTTGACTTGTAGGAATTTTTAATGAAAAATATTGATTATGTATAAAAATATCGCCATCTTTGTCGGACCCCCTTCGGCATGTAGTGCTTTGCGGTGACCATCGTAAAATTTTACTGGATCATCTGAAATAAAGAAAAACGAAAACAAAAATCATTAGTTTAATGATAAATCTAGTCCTTATTCGAAGCTTAAAAAAAACAACAAAATGGCGGCTTCCGACATATAACTTTCAATTTTCGAGCAAAAATGGCTCTTTTATTGTTAAAAAAAATTGAAATTTTCAACAAAAATGAAAATCCTTCGATTAAGGACTAGTTTTTAATGCTATCAAAAGTCGAATTTTAATGCTCGAAAAGTCGAGCATTCAATTGTTTATAGCCAATTGTTAAAACAATTTTTCAAAAAATTAAATTTTTTCGGGATGCATTATTTTTAAAAATATTTTGAGCAATTTTAAAACGAAAGTATTCTTTATAAAATTTTGCTAAAGTTCATAGTTTTTGAGTAATAAATTTTTGAAAATTGCTGAAAGAGTTTTCCAATTTTACACTTGATTTATGTATAGAAATGTTAATAAAAAATTACTTACACCGAGTCATCAATTCCTGGCCCATACAATAGGGCTTCTGCCGATGTGGAAGCTTCCAAAATATCAATTTGTTGTGGCCTTCGAAGCATTCTGCCTGCCCGGGTATTAATCGTTTGCGCGTTTGTCAGCCGCGTCTATACGTTAGAATCCGCTACCTGCCATGGGGACCCGACGCCCCTTCACTAATTGTGGGATATCCCGGAAACTATTCGTCGGATTGACTTGAATTTTTCCGGGAATATTTTCGAAACATCGCACTTCAAGAAAATGTAAAAAAATCGATTTTTCGAAAATTCTGACTGCATCTCACCCCTTGAGTATCCGATATTAAGATTTCACATGACCGAATATGAACAGTAATGTTTTTGTACATATTGCTATGTTTGCGAACGTCATATCTTTATCAAATAAAATAAACGCTTTAGATCATGAAAAAAGTAACAATAGCAGAAATCATTTGGACCTACATCAATAAAAGCAACACTTTTTAGCACAAAACAAAATTGTTTACGCCGGCGAAAAGTTACATTAGTTCACTGCCGTGCCATTTTTGTTCCCAGGCAATCAAAGGTTTTACGGAGGCAACATCTTGTGACTAGTTCTTGGTGTACAAAATAAAAAACAAATGTTGCTATAGGAAATCTCGGGATGATCCACTATCCGATATTGACCAACTATCCAACATATCCTGCTTCTCACATATTACCTCATGGCTTTCGTTCACGAATTCGCGAACTTCCAGAAAATGGACCAACATAGATTATGATTGGAATGCAGTTTTCACAATTTCTCAAGCATTGAGGGAACCTAATGTAGTTTTCGTGCTAGCCCGGTGGGAAAAAGTTTTTAAGGGGTTACCCCCATTTGCGATTTCGAAAAAATCGATTTTTTTTATTGCATTTTTTTGAAGTGCAATTTGATGTGCAGTTTTTTTTATGCCCGGAATAGATGACT
Source organism: Ophion slaviceki (assembly GCA_944452715.1). Classification (NCBI taxonomy): domain Eukaryota; kingdom Metazoa; phylum Arthropoda; class Insecta; order Hymenoptera; family Ichneumonidae; genus Ophion; species Ophion slaviceki. The sequence goes on along the minus strand of OX101793.1, from coordinate 21,654,494 downwards.
CTATGTAAGTTTACAAAAAAAATATTTTCTTCGTGTAAACCGAAATTGAAACTTTAAACGCGTTTTTCTCAAAATGGCATTTCTGAAGTCGGTGACCAAGATTACTCGAACACTAATGAACCGATCTTCTTGAAATTTTGCAGGCTTATGTAATACATAAAAATGTAGTCTGTAATCGTTCGATTTTTTTTCGAAAAAAATGGCCGTTTTATAGCCAAAAAACGGCCGTTTTTTTTCGTTAAAATCGAACCATTAACTTTGACTGTCCGCCATTTTGTGAAAAATGAATATTTTTTAAAATCCTTCGATTAAAGACTAGTTTATACTTATATTTGACTGAATCCATCCGCACTTTTTTTTCAGATGATCCTCTTCGCCGCAATGTTGGTCACCGCAAACCGTGTATATAAAAACATTATTTCATTGACGGCCATTTGCCACTAAATAATGTAATATTTTTCAATAAAAAAATTACCGAAAGTTCTTCAAGATGTGTTCTTTAAGATGGTATATTGATCGATTAAAAAAGTTTTGTAGTTTTCTTAAAAAAAATCATGAAAAAGGCCTTTTTTGCGCTACAAGTGGGGGTAACGCCTTAAAACACGTGACAATGTACTTTGGCCGGAACGAGGCGACACGAGAGCAACGTTGAAACGCAAAGTCATTGCCTCGTCTCGTCACGAGCGATCCGTCGATACGTCATCAACTTTGTTATCGTGCGTTACCCCTGGCAACGCATGATAAATCCTGATAGCCCATCAAGATGATGCACGTCTATTCGTAGGTTTCTTTTTAGGACACTTAGGTAGACAACACTGGAAAATACGATAAAAGTCCATTGCGTAATCTTCACGCAATGCAGCAATAACTGTGAAAAATACGGTTTTGTTATGCATGTAAATATCGATTACGTCACCTCCATCTGAATTTACCGAAAATTGTCTCTGCGAATAACGAGCCAGGAGGAAACGTGGATTTCCTGTTCATTCGAATGAGTAGACGACAAATTATTCATTTGCTTTTAGCCAAGTTCTATTCGCTTGCGAATCCTTCAATTTTCAGCTCTCGAAGATCCATTTCCGGTCTGCAGCATTGCTCATATTCCATTCAAAGTTTAAGGCCGATATTGCTTACATTTTATTTGAAATTCTTGCTAACTTTAGATCGCTGTTATTCCGTTTGAACTTTATTTCAACTTCATATCGCTTATATTCCATTTGGACTTTATTTAAACTTGATTTTTCATATATTCTATTTAAACTCCATTTCCCGTCTACAGCATTTCTTGCATTCTATTAAAAGTTTTTTAAATCTCGATATTGTTTATATTTTATTTGAAAATTTCGCGAACTTTAGATCGCTGATATACCGTTTGGACTGCATTGAAACTTCATGTCACATATTCCATTTAGACTTGATTTAAACTCAATATTGCTTATAGTCCATTAAAATTGTATTTAATGTTCCTAAGGCTTCTATTCCATAAGATTATGATTTATACTCTGTACTACTTGTATCGCGTTTAAAATTCATTTAAACTTTACATTGTTTATATTGCTTACATTAAATTTAAACTGTATTTAAACTTCACATTGTTTACATTGCATTAGAATGTAATGTATACTTCATATGGCTTATATTCAATGTAATCTTTTTTTCAACTTCACATTGCTTATACTGCATTAAACATTTTTCTCATTTTACATTCCTTACTAGCTTTCCGCCCGCGACTTCGCTCGCGTAGACATGTTGAATGCTCCGTACTGAAATGTGCTCCTGAAATGTTTCATTAATGAACACGTAGAATTTTGTTGAAGAGCCTTAATACTAAGTTGCAAGTAAATCTGAAGAGATGTTTATTTTACCATGCAGCTTTGCTAACCCCATTTCCCCTTAAGGATTGCATTTCTAAAACGCTGAAATTTCATTAATTGTGTCTAGGAGCAGTAATACAAAGTTTCGAGTAAATTTGACCCCAATTTTTAAATTTTCCGTACCAACTTTGCCACACCCCTTCGTTTAAGGGTTGAATTTCGGAGAACGCTGAAATAGGTACGTGTTTCATTAATTGTGTCGAGAAGCCCGAATACCAAATTTCAAGTACCCATGTAGAGGTTGCCATGAGTTGCCCAATGTTACGATCAGGCCAATATTGGGACCATCGTATAAGCCAACAAAAGAGAAATAATATTGGCCCATTACTGTTCCGCTCTAAACTGAAAACTGGCACAATATCGGCCCATCCCTAAAGCCTGTCCTGGCCCATCTTTAAAAACTAATAAACAGCCGTGATAGTTAAACTAAATTTGCCAATTTAAAAACTGGGGATACTAAAATACTGACCATTCCATTGGCCCAACATTGTTCCGTTATAAATTGAAAACCGGCACAATATCGGCCCATCGTTTAAAACCAATAAATAGCCGTGATGGTTGAACTATATTTGCCAATTTAAAAACTGGTAATGCTAAAATACAAGCAATTAAATTGGCCCATTATTTCCCCGTTATAAATTGAGAACCGGCACAATATCGGCCCATTACTAAAGATTATCCTGGCCCATCTTTCAAAACCAATAAACAACAGTGATAGTTAAACTAAATTTGCCAATCCTAAAGCTGGCAATCCTAAAATACTGACATTGGCTCATTATTGTCTCGTTCTAAATTGAAACCCGACACAATATCGGCCCATAGTTAAAACCTATCATGACCCATCTTTTAAATTCATTAAACAGTCATGATAGATAAACAATATTTGCCAATTTTTAAACTGGTAATGCTGAAGTACTGCCAATTACATTGGCCCATTATTGTTCCGTTATTAATTGAGAACTAGCACAATATCAGCCCATTACTAAAACCTATCCGGGCCCATCTGTTAAAACCAATAAACAGCCGTGATAGTTCATCGAAATTTGCCAATTTTAAAACTGGCAATGCTAAAATACTGGAAATTACATTTAATTAATCTAAGCCCTTTATTGGCTAAGTGGGTCAGACCATACCTGATTTTATTTTACTTAAGCCTTGGGTTATTCATTATCTGTATATTGTTCCAGAATAGACAAATAACTGGCACGTCATATATTAATCGTCTATATTTTGTAGTTCATTTTTTGTAATCAAGTCTTGGCCTATTATTGGCATTTGTAAATAACCAACATAAGTAAGTAAAATATGCCAATTTTGAAACCTGTCATATACGCAAATTACAATTTATTTCAAGGTTATTCCATGAGATATGTATCCATAAGGACCAATCTCGGGCCAATCTTGGCCCGATATAGGTTGAATATTTATCACGCACCCAAACAAACTCACGGCCCAATATTCTAGATAGACTAATTTCTAGGTAGACCAACTGTGACGGCCCATCATAGAGCCAGTGTTCAATTTCTACATAGGCCCTTTAAGAGGGCCCACATAGGGCCAAGTGCAATCACCAACATTGGCGCTACAATGAATTAAATAATTGGCCCAATAATTGTTGGCTCTGTTGGCCGATATCGGGCCGTTCTTATCATTTCTACAAAGGCACCTCATTGGTGAATACTCACGGCCCAATATTCTAGAAAGGCTAACTGTGAAGGCCCGTCCCAGGCCCAACGGTCAATCTCTACATGGGTAAACCCGACCAGATTTTTTTTAATTTCCACACCAACTTTGCCACCCCTTTTCACGCCTTAAGGGTTGAATTTCGAAAAACCCCTTCTGCTACGTCACAAAAGCAACTGTCCAAATTTCATGTAATGAGCATCAGCGCTTTCGGCTCGGCGGTGATAAATCAACCAGAACATGTTCTTTTATATTGTTTTTATTGCATTTAAATTTGCTTTAAACTTAACATTGCTTATATTCAATTCAAAGTTGGTTCAAGCTCGATATTGCTTCTATTCAAATTGAACTTTACTGAAACTACATTTGACCAGGGGAAATTGTTTATCCTCGTATGAAAAATCGTTCCACCGTGAATCAAACGGAAATACGTCCCGAGAATTCAAATGTCCCATCTTGCCCCGACCTTTTACCCGCGTCCATACACGACACGAAGGGTGTATAGCTTCGCTATTATGGCTCTAACGGGTAAGAGTGTATGACGGTACACATAGTGGTGTATCGTGTACCGATCCCTCACAATTCCTCCCCCGCGAAAAATCAACACCCTCCCGGCATCCCCCTTCGCCCCTTTGGCCATACAAACGCGCTATATATGCTCCGTTGCGCCCACTAGGAAGAGGGATAGAGAGAGACTATTGCTTCTCGAGAGAGGAGATACGTAGACTGTATACCGTTGTCACTCTGCCATTTCATTTCAGAGCGCATGGATGCATGACGCGAGCACATAGACACGAGAGCTGTCTATCCGTCTGTCTGCGCATCCGTCTATAGATTCCCGCTTTGGTGGTGAGAGAATGAGGGATGGAGGTCGCGAATATTGAAACGGCGCGGAGAGGGATGGAGTACATAAATAATGTTATAGACGCTCTATCTGCCCGGCTATCGTGTACAATGTGCATGTGTATGCATATGGCGAACTGGAGTATCGCGGCTTGCGCACTCTGTTAGGCACTTCATGTGTTGAAATGGACGTATATCGTTGTATTGCATACGTATGAGGGTCACCATTCTTACAATTCGACATTTAGGGTAAACTTGCTCAAAACAGTATTCCAGTCTAGCGGCCTACCTTTCGGGCACTTTTTCGGGCTTGATAAAAAAAAACAAGAAATATTTTCACTGTCCATTTTTTTACAGTCGTTTTGTTGATGTTTGGAGAACTTACATAAAAAAAAGTATGCAAAAAAAATGAAAATTGAAAAAGTTGTGGGCTGCTAAGTACGACCGTGAAAAATAAATGGTTGAGGCGGTTGACACGATTTCAAAGCTCCCATTCATGTGGAACAGGAATATAACCAATTTTATTGATCAGTAAGAATGCCATCATGGCAGGTACCACAGGGAAAAATATTAATGGCGATTGTCTAAATGAAACAGTTAATTTTTCGCCCTATTTTTTCGGTTTTCAATTTTTTTAGACAGTTCTCATTTGTTGCCGTTGCTGATCTCATTTGGTGCCGTTAATATTGGGAATTTCGAAATTTCCTTTTGAGGACATTTTGTTGAGAGTCTATACTTTAAGAATATGCAAATATTCGAGATTACTGCCTTAAGGGGTTTGAATGAACTTGGAATTTCGACATGTGATTTTTTTATCGCATCGTCTTGTAGCCCAGGGTCTTAAGGCGGGATATACATTGAGACAGGATAAAATAAGCAATGTTGAGGAATTTTTGAAAATAAAAATAATTTATTTTACGTTTATCAAGCTTTAGGTATACTTTAATAGTATATTTAAGTATGCAAAACAATTTTTTAAAATGATTTCATGATCAAAATGTTGGAGCTGTGGTTGGAGACTTTGATTTGCAAAAAAAAGTTCAAACATTTTTTCAGTTAGAACATGTATAGTTTCTATGTGACGGTAATTAAACTTAAGAAAATGCAAATTTAAGAAAATGGCACGCATTTACAAAAAAAATGAACATTTCACGCGTCATTTCTGTAAAATGTGGATTAAAAAAGTAGTTTTTTGCAATTTTTCAAAAACAATTCTCGTCAAGTTGAAGGTACCAATATTATCAATATTTCTACCAAGTTTCAACTCAATCGGCTTAATAGTTTTGAGTAATCCTGCACCCCAATTTCGATAATGCAGTTTTGAGAAAAACGCGTTTGAAGTTCACGCCCGCTCCGAATCCGAGAAGTGAGGCACAGTGTTGACGGGCTGCAAGGTTTGAAGTTTTTCGAATTTTGCTTTGAAACTTTGGGAAAATATTCTACATATATAGTTCTATCGTTTAAAGAAGAAGAAAAAGAAATTGGTTTTTTGATCGTTGTAAATGTATATCCCGCCTTAACGTCGATTTGCAAGAAAGATTTTGTAAACAGTCCAAAATTTGGACGAGTTGTGAGGATTTTTCTAAAGGATAACATCGCCTATTGCAATACGGTGAACAGCCTCGCTGCGATTCACCCTTAAATTTTTTTTTTCGAAACTGTCTTTTGAAATGGTCAGCGTCGTGTATCAATCTTCCTCCGACTCACTTAAAAATCAGACGGAGACTCACTTAAAATTTAGTTTACATTTCCTATCGTACAACCAGATTATTTTCTGATATTTTTATCCATTTCTTAATCACAAAAGATTAAAGTTGTTTCATTGTGATCAAAAATCGAACTTCTTCATCCGCAGCTTGCCATTTTCGTAATTTTAAAAATTCCAAAAAGGTATCCGCTCACACCAAAGTTTTATAATGATACTAAAAGTACTTTTTTTCATTTCGGATTACCCTAGTTGCCAGAACCAACTACACCGATGGGCCATGCAGAAACGGTGGCATTCTGTTCAAATAATATTAACTACATTGCTTATCAACATTTTTCGATACAAAAAAAACCGAAACTTGGCAAGCCTATGTACAAAAGGTGTGTAAAATTCCGACCTCATCATCCCAATACTCACATCAGAAAAAAATATTGAAAACCGATCTATTTTTATTTTATTTTACCTTACCGATAAGATACAGAACGACCCTTCGGGCAAGCATCAGGCGCAACATCCGAGCGCAAAATACCACGACATCAAATGAAAACGCTGTTCCTATAGTGACCAAAATTCCTCCATTTTTGTACCCTATATCAAAATAAAAAATATTCGTACTTTTTAAATAAACAATACGCTTTGCTGATAATTTAAACTGTCAGATCATTTTGAGCCACCCCATGCTTTTTAGTACGAACCGGTCAAGAATGCAATTGTGTAACGCTGACTCTACCAGCGCGTCGCTAACGTAACCAAAATATCTGTAAAAATAAAAATTGAAGAAAAAGAACTTACCGTATAAAATAGTGCACGAAGCATCATCGCGGTGCGATTCGAATGCATCCACAATTTAAGGGGTTACCCCCACTTGCGATTTTGAAAAAATCGATTTGTTTTATTGCATTTTTTTGAAGTATAAGTATCCGGGCCCATACTTCTGTATGGGCCCGGAATAGATGACTCTATGTAAGTTTACAAAAAAAAAATATATTTTCTTCGTGTAAACTGAAATTGAAACTTTAAACGCGTTTTTCTCAAAATGGAATTTCTGAAGTCGGTGACCAAGATTACTCGAACACTAATGAACCGATCTTCTTGAAATTTTGCAGGCTTATTTAATACATAAAAATGTAGTCTTTAATCGTTCGATTTTTTTTTCGAAAAAAAATGGCCGTTTAAAGCCAAAAAACGGCCGTTTTTTTTGTTAAAATCGAACCATTAACTTTGACTGTCCGCCATTTTGTGAAAAATGAATATTTTTTAAAATCCTTCGATTAAAGACTAGTTTATACTTATATTTGACTAAATCCATCC